>PYAF01005246.1:3114781-3126996 GCA_007407185.1 Glycine tomentella | reverse complement strand
TATCAGTCCTTCATATTTTGTAAATTTTATGAAGAAGAATTTTATGGATACATGTTCTTGTAAAATTTTAGTTCTCCTATTTCTACCTCAATTTATGTTTCTCGATAAAAAATAAAAGGATAAAATAAATAAATTTAAAATAAGCAAATAAATAAATAATTAAGTGAATAAATAAATAAAATAAGTGAGGATGTTACAACCATCACCATCGACCACCACCACCATGCATTCGTGGATAATGACATTGTTACCACTACCATCACCATCTCCATTGACATTGACATTGATATTGATATTGCCATCATTGTCAATGTCACCGACACAATAACCACCACTAGCATCTAAACCATCACCACAGATGACACTACCATTATCATGTTGTCAGCGTCACCATTATCGTCATCTCCACACAAAATACTCTTAAACTAATTTCAATATTGTATGAAACTTTCAAAATAAATTTATTTTTAAACTAAAAATTGGAGAGAAAATTTGGGTGTAAATGGGTCACACTCAACCTATGAACTTGTCCAACCTAATCCAAATACATTTTTGTGGGTTGAGTTGAGTTATTGAATTGAATTTATTTTAGTAAATCTAATTAAAATTGGATTGTGTAATAGGTTTAAAATTCTAAACTCGATCAAGTTCAATAATATTGAATAATGAATTTGGAGCTTTGAACATGATCCAATCCAAATATACAATAAACACATAAAAAAAATTACTAATATTATGTTTTATAAATAATGTGAGTTGTTAAACAAATGTTTTGCACATGCAGGTCTTGAACTTGCGACCTTCACATTATTAATGCGACGCTCCAACCAACTAAGCTGATAGGCCAATTATGCTAAAAAAAACCAATTAATGTTATACATGTAGCACTAAATTTTTTAATGTATATTTAATACACGTATAAATTTACATAATAAATTTTGTAGCAATTAATTTTGATCTAATTATTAAAGTATTTTTTACATATAAAAATCATAGTTTTAAATAAAAATCACAATTTTAATAAAAATTTGTAAGTCTAATAAAAATTATATTTGTATTTACAGGTTAAATTAAGAATTATATCTATATTTATAGTTTATTAAACCTGCAAATTTTTATTAAACTTATGATTTTTATTTAAATTTATGATTTTTATATGTAAAAAATACTTTAATTATTATATCAAAATTAATTGTTACAAAATTTACTATGTAAACTTATACATGTATTAAATATACATTAAAAAACTTAATGTTATATGTATCAACATTAATTGACTTTTAGCATAATTGACCTATTAACTCAGTTGGTTGAAGTTCATACGGATTCACAAATGAATTTGTGCTTGTATAATGCGAGGGTACTTTGACCATTTAAAAAAGTTGGAATGGTGCATTAGACTTTTGCTGGGTATATAAAGTTTTTCCCATGATAATTTTTTTAATGCTCCAACTCAAAGGTTCAATCCAGTTAAAGTTGGGTTGGATTGCAATATATATATAAAAAAAAAAAAAAAACAACCCACGCCACTCCCATTAAGTTTAATTGTAGTAGATTAAAAAATAAACCAACCAAACTTGAGCCACTTACACTCTAGAGAAAAACTAAAACTAAACCATATTTTAAAATTGGTTTTAAAAATTTTCAAAACTAAAACTGAAAAAATAGTTATTGTTTTTAAAAATCACTCCAAAAAGAGTCTTACATTAAAGGTAATTCATTTTCATGTGTATCATAAATTATTTTTCAAAGCCTATTTTTTTTGTTAACTGAATGATTTTTGTGTCATACGTTAAAGAAACATTCTAGATAATATAAAAAGAAAGAATATTTAGTAATTATGGGGGATATATTAATCAATTCCTTCCTCAAAAACCAAGTGAGACTTAGTTCACCTATGAGCATGTGAATCAAATTACACATGATTATTTTTTGCCAAAATAATCTTTTGAAATGATCTGACCTTAGTCATCAACATTCATAGACTTCTATGATATATCCATCAACTACATAGTAAGTAAAGTTCACGAAAACCCCACTATTGACAAATATGTGTAGCATTATGAAACTTTTAGCAGACACCTAGTCTGCAGTGATGTAGGTTTCTAAAAAGATATCAGATTTTACCTCCAAGATGCACTTCATTGTGTATGATCACTTAAATCGCATCCAAAATTGCAACATGAGAAGCATCAAGACACCAAACTTGCATTCCTTTTAGACCCAAATTCCCAATTAATATCAAAATCTGCATTCCCTCGATCTTCTCATAAACCCAACACTGCCAACCACACAATCGTTCTTGCTTAATTTATTAGTTATTGGTAACCTAAATATCCCTACAACTATTATATTATTTCAGGGAGCATATTTTGCACCTTTTATATTTCTTAACAGACCAAAAGGCACAGACCCTTTAGCTGCAATCTACAAGTTAAATTCAATGCTAAGTTTGCATAAACCAATATCTGCAAGTCATTTATAAGAATAATTTACATTTTAACCTAGTCTTTCACAAGAGTGCTCTCTCTACATTTTGACTTTGTGCCCTATGGTGGAGTAACATGTTCTATATATTAGACTATTACCAGTGAAATTGATCATGAAATAACTGCATCCTAAACAATAACATAGATGTTTTTTAGCTGGCAACATACGAAAAAAATATCATATATAAACATGATTCAAGTGTTCTGGTTAAAGTGAAAGCCTAAATAATTATTTGAATCATTTTGTGAAAGCTACAACACAACATTGACCATACTACAAACCCTGATCTTCCATCATCTGATCATAAACCAAAGGAGGAAGCCCAACTTCCACAGTTCCATCTAGCATCTGCATCACCTGCTTCATTGAAGGTCTAAGAGCCGGATTCGGATGAACACACCATAGTCCAACCAATGCCATTTCCTCAAACCTCTTGAAATCATTCAGCACTTCTGAGTCGTGTCTCACCACTACCTCTAGTTTCCTAGACACCACACACCTCAAAACCAAATTTGAAAGAACCAAATCATCATCTTCGCTGTCGTTTCCATCATGACAAGACTCGAAGTGCCTCCTGCAACAAATAATCTCCAATAACATAACCCCAAAGCTGTATATATCAACTCTGGCAGTTATTGGTGCACTCTTTAGCCATTCAGGTGCCATATAACCTATTGTCCCTCTTAATTTGGTGCTTGTTCTAGTTTGATCTTTGAGCAAAAGCTTGGAAAGCCCAAAATCTGCAATCTTTGCTGTGTGATTGGAATCAAGTAACACATTTTGGGGCTTGATATCACAATGTATGATTTGGGTGTGGCACTCTTCGTGCAAGTATAGTAACCCTCGTGCGACTCCAAGAGCCATTTCAATCCTCTGACTCCATTGAGGCCGTTCTCCCTCTCCAAACAAAAAGCTTGACAATGCTCCGTTTGTCATCAACTCATACACGAGAACTCGATGGCTACTCTCAATGCAAAAGCCCAAAAGCCTCACCAAATTTCTGTGATGGGTACGGCCAATAATTTTGAGCTCAGTCATGAATTCACTCTCACTTTTCTCAATTTTCTTTTCCAGAGTCTTTACCGCAATACCAATCTCTGCATCGTCTATTATTAAAGTACCGCGATAGACTTTGCCCGAAGATCCCCTTCCAAGAATCGTAGTGAATCCATCTGTTGCTTCATGCAGCTCCTGAAAGGTGAATTCTCTGAAGTTGATTCCAATAGTGCTTGCATTCAAATACCGCTTTCTTCTTGCTAGTCTCTGAGTGAAAGGGTGATAGTAGACAACAAGGGCACCAAATAAACATGCAAGAGTGGCAGTAACTGCAAGCATAACCTTCAAAAAGATTCTTACATTAAAACTCTTCTTCTTGGTAGCTTTATTAGATCTCCCATTCTCACCACTGTTAGGAACTTTAAGCAGTGCTTTCTGTCCCTTCGAAGAAGAGCTATTTCTAGCATTCAGCAAAGGCAACCTCTTCTTGGCACATGTGCGGGTGGAGGTGTTATAAGTTGCAGCAACAACATTACAATCATCCATGAAAGACTTCTTACAACCTTCCAAATCAACATCATATACGCGAACGAAATTAGTATCGAATTGGAAATCAGTGTCCCCAAACACCTCTACATTGAAGTTCTTCTCTGTACAGTAATTGATTGTATCTGGTGGGTGACAACCTTTGGACACATCTTGATGATCCAATGGGATATAACCAGGAATACACTCACACTTGACTGATTCATTGTCAGGAGAAGTGCACAAACCATAAACACCACAAACAAGATTCACTCTGCAGGGATCTTCCACAGCTCTCCAAACCCTCCTCCACCCGGTGGTGCCATTCTCGTTCCTTCTGTGATATGCATATTGCT
This sequence comes from Glycine tomentella, assembly GCA_007407185.1. NCBI lineage: Eukaryota > Viridiplantae > Streptophyta > Magnoliopsida > Fabales > Fabaceae > Glycine > Glycine tomentella. Next base: position 3,122,629 of record PYAF01005246.1, on the reverse strand, counting down.
GAAAATTGCCATACTCATCTATTGTAGCACGGTGATAGTAGTCTTCCACGGGGGTTGAAGTGCTTGTTGTTAAGGTGTAGATGTTCCTAGAGCCGCTAACAAAGTTTATAAGAGCACTGGTAGCATTAAACTCCAAATTCACATTGGGGGTGTCGGTTGAATGGTACCAGTATGCAGGGCCCGACCATTGGTACGCTTTTAGCACCAAGTTTCCATCGTTTTGCATTTGTAACATGAATTTTCCCAATGAGTAGTTTGAATCTCCTCTCTCCTTGGAAAAGAGGACTTTAGTACTCTGCAATGTTTGGCCCGGTAACATTGTGTTGGAAGGAGAATTGAAACTCTGCCACACAGAGTCCGAGTTGGAGTTCTTCATGACAAAATTTCCGTCATCTTGCATGTAGGAAGAAGTTGCAGCACCACCACTGTATATGGTTTGAGCAATAGTCTGGTTCGGGTATGCAACCACAAGGTTTCCTCCAGAAGTGAATTGGATTTGGGAATTTAGTTCCACAGGGGGACTCTGGTGGTACCATGCTAACGTTCTCTCTGGGATTCTTCCAAACCATATTCCCACAAGAAAGAGACCATTGTGAAGATCGTAGAATCCGAATTCAAAATCACCCGAGGGTGACTTCCAGGTAGAATTTGAACCGGCGGTGATGTTTGTGTTTAATTCTATGACATCTAAGCCATTCAGAAGTGAAAGTGAAAGTGAAAGTGAAAGTATGAAAGGAAGAAAGATAGCTGAAGACATTGCATTGGATGCGGAGCCAGGGAAGAGCAATGTGAAGGTGTATAAAATAACAACACAAGAATCTGAAGCTGCTAATTTGGCTACAACTTAAGTTTGTTCAAGCCTGCGAATTATCTTGTCCAAGTAATTGGATGAAAATGATTATAGAGTTTGGTATGATACATTTTAATGCTAAAGGATAGCAATGTCATAAACATTATGCTATAGGAAATTTATGGCAACTATGTAGTGGAAGACTTTTGGCAACAGAACATCCCATTAAACACAGGATTGTCTGATTGACTTCAATAGCTACCACGACTTTGAAACAATCAAATTGCTTTGCAAGAAGTGTTGTCAATCACGGAACATGGAAGAATTGTCTTAATGTTTACCCGAGTACGAATTCTTCAATATGCAAATTTAGTCCTACGGCTACAGCATGATCAATGTATACTCGAAAGTTGAAACATTCATAAGTGGATTTTTGCCAAAAAGTAAGAATATTAAGAATAGGAGTTGCTGACTTCTTTCCTTTTTTATGCTTGAAAGAACTCTTCAATTAGATTAAGCTTTTCTCATAAGTTGACTTTCAAAGAAGCAGTTAACTTGCCCACAACACTACTTTGAACTTTCTTCTCCAAGTAATAATTGGATGGAAACGATTGCAGACCAAATCAAAAGACTAGTCCAAACTCAGCTAAGTCAATTATGCGTTCCTTACTTTTTCGCATTTAATAGTAGTGTCGTATGGATATATTAATTATTTTTTTTTCATAGGGATAAAAAGACTTCTTATTTCTTTAATTTTTTTATTTAATGTCATAGAATATTAATTATTAATAATGAAAGTATTTATTATTATCTCTAATTTATTTTTATTTGTAAAATTTATTTAATTTAAAACTATCCTTATAATGTAAAATAAAACTTTTAGTATATTATATATTTGAATATCATGTATTGTATTATACTCTCTTTCTCATTGAGACATACAATTTCACTGTTATTTAATGGAAAAAAAGGTTATGCTGACAATGTAAAACAGATTGATCATTTAACAATTTTTATATTTCATAAAATTATAAAATTATTAATTATTTTCAAAAGTTTCTGTTACATAAGAATTTCATATTCTCAAATCTCAACTTAAATTACTTAATTTTTAATTAATCTCAAATCATAAGTACCTGATTTAAAACCATTTTTTTATACTTTTTTCATTAAATGTGAGCAACTCATTATTTTAACGTATAAATTATATTTTTAATTGTTTATAATTAAATAACTATACTATGATACAAGATTATTTTTAACTAATGAAAATTTCTTTTTTAAAACATTAAAATTCTCTAGAAATAAAGATGAAAACAATACATTAAAAAAGACAAGAAATTAATAAAAAATTCTAAAAGGGTTTTCATTGAATAAAACTCTTAAAAATGTTCTCGTTAAAGAATAACTCCAACAAACAAGTATAAACTCAATTTGACAAATAAATATACCTTCAATTCTAAGAATATAAGTAAAATTCAATAAGATAATTACACGTGTCTGATTTTAAATTTAGTATACATGATGGTTGAGATAATATCAAAATACACAACACAATTGAGGAATTAATAAAAATTAATATATATATATATATATATAATTAAGAGTTAAATAAAGCAATTTTATAAAGAGCTACTTTTAAAATAACTGAATCCTCTTATTTTATTTAATTTATATATTAATCATAATTTTTTATCTATACGTCGTTGTCTCAATTCACAAAAGACAATGGGATTGAGGAGTATTTCTATTCATACACTGATACACGGCAGACCATTCCAATTTAGAGCATTAATTAATAGTTTTTTTTCTTCTGTATATCTAGAATAACAATTACATTAAGCTATTATATTTACGTGGAAAAAGAAATTATTAGGTAGTTATAAAAAATAAATCACACCCTAGATTTTGACTAATTTTTACATGATTACACAAAATTAAATGTTATTATTCTTTTCTTAAATTCTGATACATAGAGATTATCAACACCATATATCGATAATGATTAAAGATCACTTAATAATTTCTCCTTGCTGAAATACACAAAGTGCGACCAAACCCTCGCTTAACACTTATAAGTACTTAAACGTGATTATACAAGAAAACAAATTATACTAGGTTTGTTTAAGGAAATTAGTTTTTTTACAAAATTGCATCTAGGAAAAACTAAAAAAAATATGATTTTTTTATTTTATTTTAAATGACATAAGGTGAATCAATACTTTCAGAGTGCAAGCTGCAACATTTGCCCATCAATCCCAGTTGAGAGGGGGAACAGCCACTTCTATATTTCCTTCCAACATCTGTGTCACCACTTTCATAGATGGTCGAAGAGTTGAATTCGGATATACGCACCACAATCCAACCATTACCATTCTTTCAAACCGGTTGAAATCACTTTCAACTTCAAGATCATCAACCACAGCAGCTCTTAAACCGTTTTCTTTTGCCAGATACAGAACCCAATCTATGAGTATCATGTCATCACCACCCGTTGTTTCGTCCTCGATTCGATGCATTTCGATGTGCCTTCTGCAAAATATGGTTTCCAACAACACAACGCCAAAGCTGTAGATATCAACCTTTGTAGTAACAGGTGCGTTTTTGAGCCATTCTGGTGCCATATAACCCACTGTCCCTCTAGCATTGGTGCTTGTTCGAGTTTTGTCTTTCATTAGAAGCTTTGCCAGTCCAAAATCTGAAATCTTTGCGGTGTAACTCGAGTCGAGAAGAACATTCTGAGGCTTTATGTCGCAATGGATGATTTGTTGGTCACACTCCTCATGCAGATACAATAAGCCTCTTGCAATCTCAAGCACAATTCTTACTCTACTCTCCCAACTGGGTCTATTTTCCCCTTCTCCAAAAAGAAAGTTGGAGAGTGTCCCATTTTCCATTTTCTCATAAACCAAAAGTCTGTGATTTTGTTCATTGCAATAGCCCAATAGCCCAACAAGATTTCTATGATGAGTAAGAGCAATAACTTGAACTTCTGTAACAAATTCTTTATCACCTTGCTCCTCTACTTGCTCCAGTTTTTTGACAGCAACCTCAACCTGTTGACAGAGATATAAAGTGGGTTAGATGGTTAAAGGGAAAGGAAAGAGGGGAAAGGTCACAGGTTCAATCCTCTCTGTTAACAAAAACTAACATTTGCCTATAAGAAAAAACTCAACCTGTTGACCCTCCAAGTTTATAACCCCGCTATACACAGTACCATAGGCACCTCGACCTAGTTTGTCCTTGAATCCATTTGTTGCTTCTCTCAGCTGTTGGAATGAGAATGCCTTTAGATTGATATCCAAAGGCTTTGGTTTTGGCTTTGGTGGCTCCCCTTTGTGTATGAGATATTGACAAATGATGGGGTGATGATAAATAAAAGTAGCAGCAAACAATACAGAAAGTAGGGAACAAGAGACAAGAGCCACTATCAAAACAACCAAAGATCGTGAATCCTTTTCATTTTCCATGTCATTGTCAAGAAGAGGAACTTTAATCAGCATCACACGATTGCTAGTGTCAGGGAAGACTCTTATGGCGTTTATAATTGGCCACGTTTTCTTGTGGCAATCAGAGCCATTAAGAACAGCAGCAATGCAGAGACAGTCATCCATCAGTTCCCTCTTGCAACTTTCCAGATCCATGTTGTTTATGACTTGTAGATCAAGATAAAAATAATCATTGTTTGGTATATCAGCATCTTGAATTTCTTTCACTTCAACCTTAGAGGAATTTGGAGCACACAAGCCATTGGTCTCCGTACTAAGATAACACCCTTTGGAAGGTACATTTGGATCCAAATGTGTATAGCCAGGCAAGCATTCACAGCTATATGTTCGGTTGTCAGATGAATTGCAAAAGCCATAAACCCCACAAAGCGCGGTCACTCTGCATTGCAGCTCTATGGCGTTCCAAACAGGTATCCAATCGCTTCCATTTTCTTTAGGGTAAATCGACTTCTGCAAGTTTCCTCGACCATCAATCAGCACGCGATGATAATAGTCTTCGATCGCGCCCCTTACAGGATCGATTGTCATGTTATGGATGATTTGGTTGGTGCCATTGACAGCGTAAAGAAAAGCTGTTGTATTGTCGAAAACAAGTCTCACATCTGTGTTTTGGTTAGTTCCACTGGACCAATAAGCAGCATCGGTGAACCGAAAAGCTTTGAGAACAATGTTGCCATCAGATTGTTGGATCTCCAAACTGTATTGCCCTGTTGAGTAGTCCTCTGCTCCATTGGCATTGGAATAGAGCTTCTGACCCATCTTCAAAGTTTGGCCTAATAGAAGAGTATCCGTGGGAGAATCAAAGCTCTGCCATATAATTTCAAAAAGTGAATTCCTCAACACCAAATTCCCATCATCATTCATTGTTGCAGTTGCAGCAGAAGTGTTTGTTCCTTTGTAGATTTGAAATGTAGCCCCTTTGACAGGTTGGAGCAGAAATTCGCCACTTGATGTGAGATTGATGGTTGATCCAATTTCAACCGGATCGTCACGTTTTGCAGACCAAACCAGTGTTTTGTTTGGAACCTTGTCGAACCAAATTCCAACAAGATAGTGGCCACTAAGAAGGTGGTAGAAGCCAAAGGCATAATCACCATTTAATGATCTCCAAGACGAATTATTGGTGCCAGCCACAATGCTGGAGCCTAGTTCAATTGAGTTAGCATTCCTTAGAACATAGGAACATAGAAAGAAAGAAACAAAGAGAACAAGGAGTTTTGTAACCATTTTTGGTAGGAAAGATTAATGCGATAAAAAGTCAAGTCCTGTCCCTATAATATATAAACCTGCGTATGCTCAACGAACATATTAAATAGTAGGCTTGGAATTTTCTTGGTAATTGTGCAGTGGAAGACTTTTGGAATCCAACACAGGATTAATTGCATGACTGGCTTCAAAGGGTCATCCACAAAGCTGATGGTGCACTTTGAAACGATCAAATATGTTTACATGTAAATAATGATATAATGTCGCTCTCAGAACATGGAAAATTTGTCTCATGTTTCTCAGAACCTTTATTATGCAAATTTAGTCCTACGTTTCAAGCCTCCAAAGTGGACTTTTTTCTTAGAATATTAAGCAAAAATAAGTGTTGGTTTTATAAAGGATCAGAAAAAAATTTAAAAGGCGGAAAAAGTAATATCACAATTGATCATAAAAAATGGATATTTATCTAAAATAATGATAAGTTGATAACAACACATTATCCAATATTTTTATTATTAAATAAATTTCTCTTTTTAGAAAAAATTGAAATTCAACCGATTCTGGATTTTTTTCTTTTTTTTCTTGTGAAATAACAGGTATAAATGAATTTAAATAGAAAATGGGGCATGGCCCAGTGGGAAAATGGGTCATCAGTCCCAGAGCCTATGAGTGTCATGCAAACAACACTGATTCTACTTCCAAAGAACGTTTAACCAAATGTATGTATGTGCGTAGTTCAAGTTTTCGCCCTATTCACCAAGGAATATTTTGTTTGACCTCCCGTAGTGGTCCTTGATTTTAATAAAGCGGGACAATACTATGCGATTTTCTATGCTTGTTTTAGTGCTCTTTACTTTATTCGTTGGGATCATAGGAATTTCTTTTCCTTGACGCAGCTGGGCCATCCTGGACTTGAACCAGAGAACTCGTCCGTGAAGTAAATCATCGCACCTACAGTCCAACTGCTATTAATGTCTTCATGTCGCACGACCTCTTAACATTACACCACTGAATCCCCAATCCTTTGCTTGCTAAGGTTTTAACAATCGGTAACGGTCGTTTCGATTTCGTACATTTATTGATATCTCGGACAAATGCAGCCGATGTGGTCCCAATGGTGATCGCATTGTTGTGGTGGCAAATAGTTAAGAACCTTGATGTTGCGCCAAATCGTGATCGCAGATCGTTTTTTAAAACTTCAAAAAATTATCAGGTGGTTCTGGTTTAAAATGGTCACTACTAATCTTTATAAAATTTGAATGTGTTGTGGTTTTAAACTTTGATCTTGGTGAACTCAAATGCGAAACCTGATCAGTCCTCAGCAGCTGCTCCAAATTTCTTGAAGAGTAAATCCCCCATAGATAATTATGATCGTGGTAAAGCAAAAAAGACTTGTCACTCGTCAAAGTTTCTTTGTGGTATATGTTTTGATCACAAACCAGAGTCTAATAGGTTCAGAAAAGGTAGGTGCAACCACTTTTTTTGCACTCACTGCATGTCCACGTATGTGGCTACACAAATACACCAAAATGTTCTCGAGCTGATTTGTTCGGACCCTAACTGTTTTGTCGAATTGAAGCCTGAATTTGCATACCGTTTTGCCTAAAGAAGTGATCGATAAATCGGAATGTGCGAGAAGTGAGTCTTTGATTGTTGGGTCAGAGAAGACTTATTGTGTCTTTAAGGATGGTTCTGTTTTATTGGTGAATGATAATTGATAGAGTAGAAGTTGTGACGAGTGCTGAGTGTCCCTCTTGTCATAGGCTATTTTGCGCGCAGTCTAAGGTTCATTGGCATGGAGGGAAGACTTGTAAGGAATTTCAAAGGGTGAAAAGAAATAAAAATGAACAAGACTTGGATAACAAGTTTTTCAAGTTGGCGAAAGGGAAAAAGGGTGGCGTCTAACATGAACTACCCCATTTACGGACTCATCGATGAACCACCCATTTTTACCTACAATAGCAGGTCATTTACCGGAAGGAAAACAAAAAAAAAATTGGTAACACCAAAAAAAAAATAATATTTTAATAGATAAATATTACCGGGTGAATAGGTTGCAGGTTTCAAATTACAAACTGATTACTTGCTGAACCGGTAAATCATTTATAATTTTTAATGATAAAAAATTAAATTACGAGTAAACGTAAATGCCGATGGATTAATAACAATCTTAAATTGTTTCAGTTGGAGTTAACTTAGGGTAGCACTTTCATAAATAACATTTAAATTTAATTATTATAATATATAAAATAATAATATTAAATTCATTAAATCAAAAAATAAAATTTATATAAACAAATCATAGAAATAAATTATTTAAAAACAAACTATAAATATTTTTAA
>PYAF01005246.1:3090725-3114681 GCA_007407185.1 Glycine tomentella | reverse complement strand
TTCCCCGGATTCAGCTAAATCATTGGATGCTGCATATGCTCCTACAATTGCATCAAAAATTCCTTGGGTGGCTGTTTTCAGAAACCATGACCAGGAAGGAACCCTCTCTAGGGCAGGGGTGATGAACCATATTGTTAAGATGAAAAAACACCTTATCTAAATTCAATCTTCTAGAAGTTCATATAATTAATGGTTTTGGGAACTATAACTTGGATGTTGGAGGAGTAGAAGACACTGATTTTGAAATAAATCGGTGCTCAACCTATACTTTGTCGATAGTGGAGATTATTCCCAATTTTCTACTACTATTTTTGGTTATGATTTGATCAAGCCCTCCCAACAACTTTGGTTCCAACGAACATCTGCAAAGCTTAAGGTGCTGCCTTATCCCTTCATGTTGTAGGCCACCAAGCCAGCTGAAAAACATTTCAAAAACCAAGAAATGAAGCAAAAAAAAAAAGGTTAAAAAGACACACTGGTAGCTCTCAAAACCAGATAGAGTTCACAAACAACCAAAATCCGATAAGGAACAACTTAAAAAAATTAAAATTAAAATCAAGAGCTTTCTCAATCAAAATCCAAACAAGCCATGTAGAACAAAGCACAACAAGATCCTAATCTACCCAGAAGAGATGGACGTCGGTGTCGGGGAAGAAGCAAAACGGGGAGGAGAGAGAAAATGATAAATTTATTGAATTATATTAAATTTTTCGATTTTTTTTATTATTATATTTTCTTCCGCTCATGAATCTTTTTTTTTTTTTTTTGTTGCCAATTTTCTTTTTTTGTTTTCCTTCCGATAAATGACTTGTTATTGTAGGTAAAAATGGGTGGTTCATCGATGAGTCCGTAAATGGGGTGATTCATGTTAGAATCGACCGGGAAAAAGTGGCAGAAATGTCCCAAATTGCTATGTTTGTCCAGAGACTCGGTGGATGTGAACACATTTCTTGCAGGTTGTGTTATGTATCGTTGATCTTTTTTCAAGAATTTTGACTTCAAAACTATGTAATTCATTGTTACAACATAATAATGGAAGTACGGAAAGTAATTGTATATAAATATTGGCTTCAATTTTTGTCTTTTCAGGTGTCGATGCGACTTCTGCTACAAGTGTGGGGAGAAATGGAAATCTGGACATTTATGCAAGCAGTGTTGATTCACATGAAACTCAGTTTTATCCTTAAAGTATTACATTCTCTTTTAAATGGTCCCTACATAAGAAAATTATATAAGTAATCATTCAAGTATAGAAATCATAATTATTGGTGCTCCAAATATTGAAAAATCTACCAAATTGGTCTAAGTGTTAGTACCAACTTAAAGACAAAATTGATGAATATTCAATACTTAGAAGGATTATTGTAGAGACTTATATTCTTTTTGGAATTAATTTAGTAAAAAAAAGTTATTACAAGACAAATGTAATAACACCCTAATTTTTTTAATAAATCAGAATATTCTATTTTCAATTTAATTTAATTGTGTCTTTTGTTAAATTGAATTCTGTGAAATTTTATTCTCTTCATTTGCCTCGACCAAATTATGTCCTTTTATATACTTTTAAAATTAATCAAATTTATTTATATTATTAATATTATTTTAATAAAAATAATTAAATTCTTATTATTTTCTATTTTAAATATTCTGAAATTAAATTATTTTAGTTTTTCTTTAAAATTACCAACATCGAATTTAAACAAAAATGAAAAAATCTTAATTTTTTCTCCTCAAACCCAACATCATACTCCATAAAATCTTTCAAATTTTATCAACTGTTTTTCTTTTACTTTTAAAATTATTTTCTAAATCTAGTATAAACTCTTAAATATATTTTTTGTTTTCCAAATATATAATAATCTTGTGAAACACTGGCAAACACTAAATGTGAAAATTTTCTTTGACTAAAATCCAGATCTTAATTTATTATGGAAGACTAATTCTTTTCGTCAAACTCAGTTCTCATTAGTAAACAAAACCTTAAATATTTTAAGATTAAAACATATTTAAATGGTTTTAGATAGAAAAGTATTAACAACATGACAGAATTATTAAATTTCTTAATTTAAATAGAAGGTTTTAATTGATTTCAAAATAACTTTGAGCGATCAAAGTTATACACAATACACGTTAAAGGAATCAAAAGTAATATTATTTATGTATTTCTAAAATTTAAAACGTCATTGTCGTCATTCATATTTTAAGAGAATCATGATTTGACTTTATCTTAATAAAAAATATCTTGGACATTTTATGTCTAAAAGAAATGTCTGTTAGGCACACTACATGAAATGACTTTCACTTATTCAGTAGATCTTACGTGTATTTTAATAGACCATATTAAAAAATATTTTCAATTGTCTTAAGCAAATTATGTACTTTTATATATTTTAAAATTAATCAAATTTATTCATATCATTAACATTATTTTAATAAAAAACATATAAATCTCATTTTCTATTTTAAATCTTCTGAAAAAATAAAATGAATTATTTTAGTTTTTATTTAAAATTACCAATATCAAATTTCAACAAAAATGAAAAAAATCTCAAAATTTTCTCTTTAAATTCTAACCTTGTATTCCATATAATCTTTCAAATTTTATCAACTATATTTTTTGAAAAAACTTTTAAAATTATTTCATATATCTCTAAATCTAGTATAAACTCTTAAATATTAAAATATTTTTTCATTTTCCGCATGTATAATAATCTCTTGAAACATTGCCTGATACTAAATATAAATATTTTCTTGGACTGAGATTTGGACTTTAATTTATCATGCATGTCGTAAAAGATTAACCTGTAAACAGAATCTTAAATATTTAGAAATGAAGCAATATATTTAAATCGTTTTAGATATATAAAAAGTTATTAATGACATGACCGAATTTAATTACTTAATTTGAAATAGGACTTAATTGGTATATAAATAACTTGAGAGATCAAAATTATACACAATGCACGTTAAAGGAACCAAAAGTAAACTTAATTAATTAGTATTTCTAAAATTTAAAACTTTACTGTCACATGATAATCATGATTTGACTTTACCTTCTAAAAATTGTCTTTTGACATTTTGTATCCAAAAGAAACTTCTGTTAAATATATTTTAGTAGATCTTTTGTGTGCTTTAATACATGATATTAAAAAATATTTAAAAATAATGTATTAAAAAGATGGTTTTATGATCTTTTTTCTCTCTAACGTGTAATAAAATACGTAATTGACCTTTTCTTAATTTTATAGGGGAAAAGAAAAAGCAGCTTTAGGTGATAGTGAAAGGTCATATAGCCATATCTATTTGCTCCACACATCCTCTCAATTTTTCTTTCAGTATTTTGTGTTTCTGATCTTGATCATTATGCTGTAATATTCAATATGACATGATAAATTGACTCAAAGAGTACCCAAAGAAACCAAAAGACATTTCCTCCATATCCATCTTTCAATCATAAAGCTGCGGACGGCGGTACAAGGTTCCAATCTAATACTCTCTTTTTTATAATTTTTATGTTAATAAGTTCTTAGTTGAATATTAGATTTTGGATAAGCAAATTATCTGTTACTTTTCTATTTTGTTTTAGTTTTTTGTTAATTCAGATACAAGATATAACAAGTTAACATTCAAGAGTGCGTGAGAGAACTTAAATTATCTTTACCTTCCGGCTGGTGCATATGCATGGCATGCAGACATAATATAATTCTTAAGATTCAAAGGGTTCATTGCAAATAAAATCTAAAAGTAAAATAAAAGATATTTCAGGGATGATTTCATTAAAAATAGTGAAACTAATTAAAATTAATTATCTTATATTTTGAATCATTGTACATGAGTTTTTTTTTTAGGTTTATATTTGAGTTTGTATGGAGTAAATTTTAATAGCCCTACACATCATCGAAAACAATATGAAGTAAAGAACATACATATTTAATTAGAACCAAAGTGCATAGTTAATTAATATAAATAACAAGTGCAAAGATATTCAAGTTGTCATTATAAATGCTCAAGTTTTCAATGCAAATATGAAAATAAAACTAGTAATTTGGTTGACGTAATCCATGTCATCATCATCTTATCATCGGGGTGTCAACATTGCCAGTAGGTGCAAAGCTATGCAGGACAAACAATAAATGGTCCATTATCTAACAGAAGACTTTGAAGCCCTCTTCTCAAATTATTGATCTATATCCTTAGCTGTTTTAATCAGTGCTCTTCTCACATTATTGATCTATATCCTTAGTTTGTTTTAATCAGTGCTCTTCTCACATTATTGATCTATATCCTTAGTTGGTTTTAATCATTGTTGGTATTCTTTGTTTGAACCTCAGCATGATATTACGGTTTTCATTGTAGCAATCTCGTCCAATGTTACGATATATAACTAGAAGGAAGTGGAGTACAACGATATTATTAGTAGCCTGTGAAAAAGGGATGAGACCGAGAGTGGCACCCTCTAATTCTATGTCTAACAACGATGTATATCTTAGTTGAGTTGATGTTACTGAAGAATAAAAGATTTTGTAACTGTAGCATTGGAACATGTGAAAATAATACATATTTCGATGGAACATCTCTATAGCATTGGAACATGTGAAAATAAAAGATTTTGTAACTGTAGCCTTACAATCTTTAGTGATGATTTTATAAGACTATCGTCGCGGCAAAATATACATTTGACGAAATTCCCTAAACTATGTATCCAACCCTAAACTATGTATCCAACTGCTTCATAGTAAGAAGATCATTTGACGGGTTGTGATAATTATTTAATGAAGTTACCAATTCATTAACATCTGTTCATATAGTTTTTCTAGTTATAACTTCAAAGGTTTGGACAATTTATATTTTCTCTTTTAAGTTTTTGTGTACTCATATATTTAGTCAAGGATCAGACCTTGAGGTACCCTTTTCATATATACAAGTTAATGCCCAGCTAAAATGATTCAAAGATTCATACTTATCGCTATACCTTACCATTCATAAAGTCAATGCAATTATACATATGGTAAACCACTTGCACTAGCTTTATGCACCACTTGAATTTGAAAATGACTGAATGATCGATACACTTTTCAACAAATTTTTATTAGAATAAATTATATTTGCATTTTTTTGTTTTTTTAAATTGTATTCGATATTCCTCCTTTTTTTCACCCTACAACAAATCTCTTATTTGTTTAGCTCACATCACACCTAAATCTCCTCCCTTTTAAACACCGTTTAATAATTTAACAGAAAGTAGATACATATTGGTCAGATAACTTTTAATGAAAATTTATGTCTAAAATACTTTTATTTTCTTCCTCAAAATCACATCTTGAGTTTTACAAACTCTCATCTTCTTCAACAATCCCTCTTCACTTATCATCACCACCTCCTTCTCTTCTTTCTCCTTCTTCCACGGCAGCATCATCTCTTCCTCCTCACAGTAGTCATCGCCCACCTACACAGCACATGGGCCCACCGTAGCTTCGGCTACAATCATCGGTACGTCTAGTTCCCTGGAACTAGACACTAGCGCCGTTAAGGCTAGTGACATCAACAGCTTTGACGTGTCCGTTATAGTCAGATTCAAGGGAGAGATATAAGGTACAATTTAAAAAAAAAAAAAGCGTAAGAGGTACAAGTATAATTTATTCTAACGAACAATTTCATCTGCTCATATATTTCAATTGACATTAGTTAACAATGTTAACATAATAAGATTAAAATAATGTATAAAAAGAAAAAGATATTAAATACAATTTAAAAAATATAAAAAATACGAGTGTAATTTATTCTTTTATTATTAAAATTTATTGAGAACACAATAATATGACTCATTTGAAATATCTTTATATCTACATTATCTCATACATCTCAATAAATTCAATGAATTCATTCATATTCTATGAAGTCTTAGATTCTTACTCCATTAATTTTATACCTTTTTATTATATGAATTTAACAAAACTAGCGATTAAATTATGCAACATTATCTTAATAATAATCATGGATATCAAGATGTAAAGAAATAAGCATACATATATATATATATATATATATATATATATATAATCTTATAAGAAATACTTTTTTATATATTTCAGAAAATATATATTATATATTTAAATAAATATTTATTTTTAGAATTTATATAAAAAATTGTAAACTTAATCTACTAAATATGAACTATATGTCAACCCAACAGTAAAATTTATAAAATTCAAGATCCATAAATATAAAAATAAAACTTTGACCAAAATTTTGTTTAACAATTAATACTTAATTATTTCTAGGCAAGTGGGTCTATGCAAACTCATTGATCAAATAAAGCCTTAAAAGTATTGTTTGTGTTCACACGAAAAAACTTATATAAATATTGCTTCCATAGATTAATTAAGTAGAAAGCAGAATAAAAAGGGAGCAAATAGCAGCAAGGAGATGGAAGAAGCTCGAAGTCGCAGAGGGTACGTTCCAGTGCTTGTGGGCTCAGGGAAAGAAGGCATGCATGAGAAGATATGGGTAACCATCAAAGCGATTCAGCATCTCACCATTGTTGAGTTACTGGAGCAGTCTGCAAAGGAGTATGGATACCAAAATGGCTTGCTCAAAATCTCATGTGATGCTGACAAATTGAAGGCCATACTTCACAACATATGCAAGAATAGTGCTCTCTCTCACACACTTGTGCATCTATGTATGTGTGTAAGTCAGAACAACATTTCTCAGTATATATGTACATATATAGTGTTTTGTTTTGGAAAATTCAAACATATAAATATATATAGATAGAAATGTGGAATTTCTAGAAACTACACTTGAGATTTTGTTTACAAGTGCAATTTTGAGCACAATATTAAAATTCTAGAAGTCTGTTTATCTATCTCTCTATCTATAATACTAGATCGTTTAGCCTTAATTATTACCGGCTAGCTAGCTAGTATATGTTTTGGATCTGTGTTTAGCAGTTCCACGTACGATTTTTTGGTCATGGGAGATGGGATGTGTACCTTAATTTCAGTTGAAGATGGAAATAGGCAATTAAGTGTTTTGGATTCCAAGTCAATTGATTAAAAGGAAAAATGAAAAAAGAAAAACAACCATTCGGCCGCCACATCATTTTTAAGAAACCACTATTTTTTCGCTGTAACAAATGTTTAACTTTGGATAGAAGACTTTATCCGCAAATATTCCAGGTATTTGTGAAACAAGCAATGTTTTTTATTTTGAAATTTAAACCTCCGTTTTGTAAATCAGTTGATGTCATGCTTGAACATTTCAGCCTATTGGTGACTAGTCTTCCTAAGCCGAATATTACCCCAATAGATCTACTTTTCACCCTTCTTAACATTGTACATATTTGGTAGGAAGGAATGTAAACGAATGAAAATGTAAATAAGTTAAAGTAAGGGGAAAATGAGGTTGTTTGATAGAGATAAAAGAGAGTAGAATGGAGTGAAAATATTTGAATTACAGTGATTAAATAAATAATAATAAAAAATTAATTAATATCTAACGTTTTAAATTATCACAAGTTATTTTTTAAGAAATTAAATTAAAATAATATTTCCGAAAAAAAATCATGATAAATTATGATACCGTTAACATAAAAAAAAGACAAAATAATTTTTTAAAAATTTAAAGTAGTATTAATAAAAACAGATTTTTTAAGGACTAAAAAAATAATTACTCAATTTTAAGAAATTTAAAACATATTTAAAAAAAATGAGTTGATCATATGAATTTTCATTTCTTGAAACTTAAATCATGCAAGATTTTTTAATTTAAATATGCTATAAATTTAAATATATATTCCTATTATCAATCAATTAATTGAATCACCAAAATATATATTTATGTTATTAATTTGAAGACTGAAATTATGAAAATGGTTATAATTAATTACCGGAGCTAATATATATAACTATGTACTCTTTATGAATTAAAAATAGAAAAAATTGATTATTTAATAACTGATTACCGTAAGTAAAAAAACATAATGTTTAATAAATTGTTTATCGTAATATATAAAATCAAAATCTATATAATATTTAATGATTTAATTGCTTGATTTAATCAGTATATTTAATTGTTAAATTCACCTAGGTTATTATTATAATTATATATTTTTATCAATTAATAAATAAAATAAAATAATTCAATGCATTTTTACGAGAAATAAATCAATGAGGTACCATCACACATGACTTCTGCCTAGTAGCAAAATCACCATTTATAATAATATATTTGATAATTGGCATAATATAATAATTTTTTTTATCAAGATTATCATTATAATACATAAAATATTTTAAATTTGTATAATTAATGAGATAACGATAATAAATATAAAAAATGACCATAAAGTCTATTTTGTTTTATTCGTTACGTTAGTATTTAAGGTAAAAGAACCGTTATTGCTATTAGTATTAGTGTATTATTATAATTATAACAAATTTATGGTAGATTATTACAAAACCAGCCAAGTTAATATGCTTCATTAAAAAAATACCTCTTATTAAAACCTAGCCTAAATCCATTATTCAAAAGAAGGAAATAGGAAGCAGATATGGAAAATTAAGCCATAGGAATCAACATTTATTTATTCACCATTTTAGGATACTAAAGTCAAGACAAGCTTATATTAAGATGTGCACACTATGCAATAGTAGAAGTAGAAGCGGTGCTTGGCAAAGTTTAAAGGCCTTCAAATTTAAACTACTTATACATTTGCTGCTTTGGATATTTTATTATATATTATAAGAAAAGATGCAGAAAGTTGCATCTGAAACAAGGTATTTTGTTTGCAGCGGGAAGGAGAATTTGTAAGGTGCTGATGATGTAAAACTAAACTAATTTAGTTTTGGTTTCTAATTATAATAAATCCAATATCGGGCAGTAAAAAAATTTAATATTTGCTTGTCAAAAAGAAGAAGAAAAGAATCCGAATATCACTATTCGATCTCATTGAGAATCAATATTTCGAATTCTAATCCCTGAACGTATATAAATTAACTTAATTCCACATTCTAAAGAGAGTGAATTTCTTTTCTTTTGCCCTATATTGGTTCTTCTTTTTGTTCCCAACTTAGATGCATATTTTATTTACCTACCTGATTCCCATGTGTCGTGTTGTTACCTCATATCTGCTTTTGTTCGTAGCGTCTACGTGCATGCTGGCTCTTCTAAATACGATATGGCTTGCCTCACCGAAACCTTTTACAATTTTCGGTTGCATAGTAGAAATTTGCTTATGGTTTTGCATAGCAATGATTGCATCACAATTTGCTTTCGGTTGCATACTCTAAAATCAAACATAGATCATGGTGTGGGGTGACATACCTTTTAAAATTTTTGAGGTAGAAGAATCATGTTTCCGTTGTTTGACTCTCAACAAAACGACAAAGACTATTGGAAGGATTTTATTATTGTCATCTTATTAATTGTTTCAAGGAAGGTGTTCTTGTACTTACTGTACAACCATGTTCCATTGACCTAAACCACATGCTTGCAATATTGAAACTCATCGATACACAATCTGAAACTTCAAAAAAGATAATGGAATTTCACGAAACTCTCTCTATTGTTTCCTTTTCCATGACCATACTAGGAATAAATTGTTGCATTAGATTGTAACAATCTCAGTTAATCGTGGAATGATCTTTCCCAATTGTCATAGATATTTTTGATGGCCTTTTGTTTTGCTAATCATGCTTTCCATACATGATAATGTATCTTTCAGTGCTTTTGACGTGTGCTATCAAGGCTGGTACTAAAGTTGATGGATCATTTTAAATCAACATGTGGATACTTTTACTGATGAGTAGATAATACAACTTTGCATGATCTTGTGAGATTACTAGATTTGAACATATATGGGGTTCACGAAACTTTCTCATTTCCCATTGCTTACTAGCAAGGATGTATGCTTCCCTAAACCTCCAAGTACAACTACTCTCATCACAAATGAAAATTAACTTTGTTAGGTTCGATAGTTTTGTCTTGTAGTTAGCTCATTTGCTCACATGATATTACTGCAAAGCATGTTGTACTTCTTCTTTTATTGGAAAACACATTCCTTCAAAGAGAGTTCCCACCAAATGTTAGACTTCTTCGCAATCCAACGTATGACCGTATTCAGAATCTTCAAAATTAGATTCTTCAAAATTATGCATGTGTGGTGGCATGTAGGATAGTGGTACAGTTGTTATTGGAGAAACATACTAAGCTTCTTCCTCATGATCTTCTTAAGGTTGATTACGTAGAATTTCTTCTTCATCCTCACTAAAGGGACTAAGTTCTTCATTAGGTAAGCTAGACTCTGCTGTAAACTCAAGCTCATTTGGTTGGGTTGATGAGATAGGCTTTATTGCAAGGGTACTTCAGTATGGGTGAGGTTGATCCTCAATAACAACAAATGTTTTGCGAGTCTAACAAATTGGTGAAAAATGGTGAAGCAAGAGGTTGAGTAAAAGAAGATGTGTTTGGTTCAAATAAATTTTTTTGTGGTTGAGATAAAGCCAAAGTGTCTTGGGTTGCATTGGATGTATGTGAATAATGGGATTGGGGATAATATTGAGGTTTATGAGATACTGGTTGAGGGTTTAGGGTGAGGAAGTGTATGTAGTTGGATGTTTGCATACAATTCAATGCATGTTAAAGCCCCATGTTGGCAAACAACAAAAAATCATACATTTGACATCTTCGTCGTCAAATAGGTGCACTGCTGTAAACTGGAGCATTTTGTGCCCAACTAGTTATGCGTATTGAAATGAAATATCGCATACTTGGTCTAGTGGTTGAAGTTAGATACTTTGGTGGATTTTTCTTTTCAAGGCTTCAAGTGTGATATCTAGCTTTGTTTGAAAGAACGTCGGTTGGGAGCACTGAAACATATCCCCTTCATCTGTTTTGATTATTTGACCATTGTAGTGCACTAACCAATTGATAGATGAGGAAGACATGTTGTGTATTGTGTTTGCAAAGTTAGAAGTAAGTGATAGAGAAAGAAAGTGTTGTGCGGATATGTTAAATGAAGGTGAATATGACTTCTATATATAGGGGTTAGGTTTTAGGGTTTATGAACTGGGGTTAGGGTTTAAAGCATTGGATTCCCTAGCGTAAAACAAAATTGTCTATGACGCATTGACATAACATATTGAATTCCCTGAACTAGGGTTAGGTTTATGTCCAATTCTTATATTAGGATTATGGTTTATAGTGCATGTTAAGGGTTTAGGGTCCAGAATTAGGGTTTATGACCTAGGGTTAGGATTTGAAGCATTGAATTCTCTGACACACTGGTATAAAGCAAAAGTGTGTCTGACACACTAGCGTAAAACAAAAATGTCTCTAACGTACTAGCGTAAAGTCAAAGTGTGTTTGATGCACTGTCATAAAGAAAAAGTGTTTCTGACTTAGGATTAACGTTAGTAGCCATGAATCAGTTAATATATTATGGTTAGGGTTTGTTCTACAGACGTAGGGATCAAGGTCCCAAATTAGATTTAGGGTTAGGATTAGGGTTAGGATCATGGTCAAGGTTAGGGGTAGACTGATATGCGTCTAGCATATAATATTTTTCAAGCCAAAAAGAAGCAAAAACTGATTATAATGGAACCATATTCGATCTCAGTATGGCTATTTTGATTGATAAGTTTCAAATTACAATTTATTTCATCTTGGTGCAAATTATAGCAGGAAAAACAACAGAAAAAGATGAAAGAAAGAAGTCAACAAATCAAGGAGTTGAAGGTTCACGCCATCAGTGCGAAGAATGGCGCCATGAGCACTAGCTGGTAAAACAACAATGAATCTTCTGGAAGATGGCGCTATCAGCGCCATATACGGCGCCTCCAGCATGAATAACCTTAAAAGGACTATGTTTCTCTGCCATCTCACGCCACCAACGTGAGATGTGACGCTGTCAGCCCCAACGTGTGTTCCAAGTCACGCTATCAGCGCCATGTCCACGCTGTCAGGGCCAGCGACACATGACTTCAAATTATCACATTTTATTGCACGAGCTTGGGCATTTTTGGGAGATTGGATGACCTAATTATATATATGGACTGAAAGGATGTAAAGGGGGGTTGGACAACAGTCAATACATAGAATATATTGCATAATCACAAAGGAGAAGCTAGGTCAAGAGGATTGGAGTAAAGATTGAAGGGTTTTGCTTCTTCTTCTTCTTTTACCTCTTTTTGTCTATGTACTTTGGATTGATATCTTTAAAGTCAACCATGAATAAGGTTGGCTAAGTTCTTCTTTGTAGTCAAGGCCACAGCTTAATGTGAACATCTTTGATAATGGATTGAATGCTATGATTCTTTTATGCTAAAGTATTTTGTTTTACCTTGTGTTGAATGAATTATATACCTTTATTGAAATTGATCATTTTGATAGAGTTTTGAGAGTTAGGGTTCACAATACGAATATTGGGGTTTTGATTTCTGACAAAGGTAAAATAACAATCGGTACATTACTTAGGGATAGGGATGTATAATTGTCGATGAATTGATGTGTCTCACTTAATGCTTAATTGAAGGGGAATCATTAAGAAATTAGGGTTTTTACTTGGATTAAAGGGTTAAAGCTACTAAGGAATTAGTCTTTAACTAGGTTTATGTCAAGAGGCGTTATTTGAATATTTAGTATAATTGAATGTAGTAACCAATCTATTAGATAAGGTAAGATCAAACGATGTGTGTGCCCTGGTTACAATTCTTTCTCATAAATTCCTAAAATCCAAACATTGTTATCTTTGATTTCTCTTCAATTCTTAGTTCTTTTTATTATTTAAATTTCATCACATCAAATCATAAAAACCCAATTTATTAATTCTTCATCCAATCTAAAGATAGTCATTGCGATAAAATTGATGATTCAATCCTTGTGGATACGATACTCTACTTATTAAATTATTACTTGGAACGATCGGTACACTTGCCGAGTACTCATCATAGACTTAGTAAAAATGGGACATAATTAGAGTTTAGGTTAGGTTTCATTGTTTACTGTATACATGTATTAAGTAGCTTAACGAAATAACCAAAAACAAGAAAAAATCACTAAAAGTTCAAGATTTCATTCCACAAGGACAACTTTTGACACTTAGATTGTTATGTGTATCTATTATTTTTGTTTAAAAAATTATTTCATTCCTATAGTTCTCATGTCAATGAAGTCATTAAAATAACATTTGGGTTTCGATTTAGTCCTAAAACACATTAACGAAATGGCCAAAAACAAGAAAAAATCACTGAAATTTCAAGATTTTATTCCATGAGAACAACTTTTGACACTTAGAATATTATGTGTCTTAATTATTTTGGTTAAAATTATGTTTCATTCCCGTAGTTTTCAAGTCAATGAAGTCATTAAGACAACTTTTGGTCTCAATTCGGTCCTAAAACACATTAACAAATATCACTAAAAAATATCACTACATCAACAATTTTCTTTTGAAATGAAAATAAAATTAAAAAATAAAACTGTTGTATGATTGAAATATAGTTTTCTAGAGTGGATTTCCATTTTCAAAAAAAAATATTTTAATTTTTTTATAAAAATTAAAATTAATTTTTTTTAATAAAATTTGTATTTAAAAACATCATTAGCATAAAATAAAATAGCACAAAAATTCACCTCCATGAGGTATTTATCTAAGCTTTCTTTATTTTTTTTTTTTTTTGTCTTTTTCAATCTAAATAAACTTTATTTCATCTTCTTCTTCTTTTTTCTTTTTTTAGCTAAGTTGAGTTTCAAATTATGCAAACATTTCTAAATATTGAATTTAAGACAAAGAAAATAAAGTTCAAAGGACAACAATCCCAAATCAGCAAGAGGATTTGACTGGAAGCACCCTCTTAAGCAAATCTATAAATGATGTTTAAGAATAGGTGAAATATGTTATAAATATGATCTTGTTAATCAATGTTCAAAGGATATTAGTTAAAGAATTACTAGAAAATAAAGTATTTATGATATAGATTAGAGAAGAGAGCATAAAATATATTATGAGCAGCATACTTTTATGTTTTTCAATAAAAATCTTCCTACTATTAATTAATTACTTAATCAATATTTTTAGAGCACTAATTAGTAGTTAGCATTTTTCTATAAGTACTACGAGTATATAACACTTAAAATATATACTTTCATTATTATCGGTAAATTACTAATGTGAACAAAACTGATTTAAAATTGTTATCAGTAAGTAAATTACTATTTTTTAAAAAAGCTTCAAATACACGACACTAGCATATTAAGGATTAAATTAATTTTTGATATGTTAAATTTGGATATTATTAATTAATAAAATATATTTTTAAATTGATCTGATAAATTTTAGTTTTTAAAAGTTAATATGCTCTATTTATAAGACTAATTTTATTATCTTTCTATATAATATACTTTTTCCTAAGGTTGTCACATGCCATTTTTTTTAATGAAGTAACTAAAGCCCACATGCCACTTTCTTATACTGTTATTTTAAAAAATAACATATTATTAATTATAATTTCATCTATTTTATTTCAGTATTTTTAATTTATGTTTAGTTTCTCTATTCATTATTTCTAACTTATTGTGATAAATAAAATAAATTTGTAGTATTTTTATTTTTAAAAAAAATTTTAATATTATTTTTTCAAAATTGAAATGCAAATAAAATAATATTTTGAGCTGAAATATAACACAAATATTACTATTAATATGTAGAGTTAATTATAGGATCCACAAAATTAAGTTAATAACTCAATTAAGAACTTTAGTATTAGAGTTCATAAATATGGTATGATATTCCCCTTCAAAAAAATATCGTATGATGATATTGTTGGAGCCGTAGAAATAAGTTAAATAAACTCATTTAATTAAGCAATCAAATATTGGAGATGTTAATGAAGTCTCCGGCTGTAATTATTCATGAATTAGATTATTTGCTTTGATGGTTAGAAAAAAATGATAATTAAAGTTGAGGAAATAGCATATTTATTTTTATACCAAAGGACCACTTGCTCAGAGTCTCAGATGTGAAAGTCATTTGATTTAAAAGGTAGAGAAGGCTATAAACCTCATGCTATAGATTATTTTTTGCTTATTCAGTAGTTGATGGCATGGAATGGCCGAATAAAAGAAAGAAGGAAAAAAAAAACAATAGCGTGTCACGTTGTCACTAATCCCTTAGTATCCAAATTAATAACCTACTTAATTAATTAGGATTGTCAATCCTTTAAGTTTTTAAATTCAAAAGGTTGACGGAAAGTAACATAATTAGTCAAACAGACTTGAGATTTGACAATTTTAACTAGCTACTCTACTTGATAACGTTAGACTAATTGGATTGATGTGCCAAGGGATGTGAACGGAGAAGTGGGACATGCAGGATAGTATTTTATATATATATATATATTCGTAAGAACGAAAGAAAATATCAAATGGTACATATTTAATTAACTGAGTTAACAAAGTCTTCGTTTACTTTCCATAAGAAAAAAATAAAATGAAAAATAGAGAAAGGAAAAAAAGAAAAAAGAAACATGTAAGAAATAGAAAATCAAGAAAAGAAAATGAGTATGTTAAAATTTAAATAATGAAACATTGCAGAGGTTAAGAGAAATTAAAAACAAAATATTGATTTATTTATTTATATGAATAAAAAATTTGATATGTTAAAAAACATTTAATTTTTTTAACAAAATATCAGTAAATGTACAAGATATGATATTTTTTTTAGGTATACCGTATACATACTAATAGGAGATAAAAATTAATATTCAAAATTTAAACTAATAAAAATCTACTTTAATTTCGTGCTCTATAATTTATATAATATGACAACGATAATTAATTGTGAACTTTTGTTTGGTCGCGTGGGACATGGCACAGCTGAGTACGTAACTTGAGCATTGTCAAATTATCGTTTAGCACATAAATTCAAGGATAATATTATTTGCACGTGTTTTTTTGTTTCCCACACCTTCAGCAAATTAAGCTAGTGATTACCATTAGTAGTGGGATAAGGGAAACCAAAGGTAAAATTCAAAGGCATGTGCAAAGAAATGAGAATGGTACATGGTAACATTCTTCTAATTTTCATAATAAGATTCAAATTTAAAATGTGAATCAAGAATGTGTATAGTAAGGTAAATAAACAAGTATTTGACTGAAAATTTTATTTGAGCAAAATAGAGCTATTTAGTAAAGGAGTATATTTCCCTAACTTGTAATACTTTTTTGAAACTTTTTTATTTGAACTAATAAGCTTCTAATCTATTTATAAAAAAAAAAAATATTCTCATTCTCTTATTGAAATTTCTCATTTTTCTTTGAAAAGTCTCACTCTCTTTAGCTTGTATATTTCTAACTCTAACAAATTATTTTTTGTAAAAGTCTCACTCTCATTATTTTTTTTATGGAGGCAAGTTTTTTGTTGTGTATATAAAATCACTGCAGGAGCAATTGCCTACCCTCTGCATGGATCCGCCCCTATATAAGGTGGTTAAGTTTCCTAGCTAGATAGATCATCACATTTGGAATAATATCATCAAGCAAGATAATATATATATATATATATATATATATATATATTATAAATTAGAATACACATCTTGAAAGATAAGAGTGAGACTCAGTTTTCCTACTATTTTAATTAGAAGCTATTCATATTTTCTTTTTCTTTTATTTGTTTTGGTAAAGATTATATATATTTTTCACACTAGAGACAATTGTACTTGAGTCTGATAATATTATTGTAGGTGTCAAAATTTTTTCTTCAAATATTTTTTATATTTATCTGTATACTTAATGTTAACTGCTTGTCCTTTTTAGTTTATTTTATTTTATCTCTATCTTTAAATTGAATTTAAAGAAATTGTCAAAAGTTAAAATATTATAAATAATATTTTGTAATTTATTTTATCATTTTACAATGTTATGTTAAGTTTTCTTCTTCTTCATATTTTTGGATCGAATTGTTTTATTTTTATAAAATAAAGAATATTTTTAATAAAATTATTTTTCAAAATATTCAGAAGTTAAAAATAATATAAAATTTATTAAAATAAATTTTTTTTGAATATTTTCTCATAAAGTTAGTTTTTCTGAAAAAGTGATTTCTCTAATATATATTTTTCTCAAAATCTTTAAAAATTAATCATTAAATTATTTTATATCAAAGTCAATATTTTACTTTTTAATCTGTAAAAAAATGTACATACAACTTTGATAAAATATTTATTATAACTAATTTGTAATAATTAATCAAATATCGCATTACTCTTTTTTTATTAATGTGATATCACATTACACTATTCAAATCATGTTCTTTCTTCAAAGATAGTGTTTTTCTTTACAAGTCTCAATCTATAATAGTCACCTTAGTACGATTGTAATTAACAATTCCACTGTCAAACTAGATCACGAATTTAGACTGATTTAGATTAATTATACTAGTTGGCCATAAATATGTTTGACTGACAAACAACTTTCATATTATTAATCATCATTAAAATAATAATTATAACAATTAATTTTATTGAAATTTTAAAATTAATATTTTAGACATGTATATCGTAATGTTTTAATTTATATTATTTATCATAAAAAAATATAATTCATTTTAGTAATTTAAAAACAAATAAAATTGATTTAAAATTAATTTTTTAAAAATATATTTGATATCTTTTGAATAATTTTATTTTATTATTTTAAACAAAAATAATTCTTCTAAATCCATATTAAAATAAAAATAACTTATTTTGAAATTAGTTTTTCAACGCAATCATTTAGAAATTAATTCTATTATATATATATATATATATGTGTGTGTGTGTGTAACGAAACATTGTGTTTATGGAATAATTGAAAACCGGATAAAAAAGAATTTAAATTTGTTGCATAATTCGTGTAAAGTTTTTTACACTATTAATTACTAAAAAATATTTTAAATATAATTTTAAAGATAATTATTATATAAATAAATTTATTATATATAAAAAAATTAGGATTAGATTTCGTCCTTTTGCTCTCTAATTAAATTACATAATTTTTTTTTTTCCTGGTGTGTAAACTGTAAAGTGAGTAAAGTCTGATCCACTTTTAAGAGTGTAAACGTGGGTTCCTCGAAATCTAATCCACAATGTCACACAGTGACAAAGATGGATTTGTGTTTCTCTCTGTCTTCCATATTAAGTCGTGGGACAGGGACAGGTTCACAAACTCTGACCAAAGACCAACGAGAGTTCCTTTTCCAAACTTCTAATACTGGAAAAGTGGAAATGCTTTAGAAAAATCCATTTCTTCACTTTGACTTTTGAAGTTGCAGCCTTGCAGCCCATATTGGTAACACTAACGTTAAAGACCCAGAGTTTTCATATTTGTCACAAGATAAAGTTGTATAAAACTATAAATTATTTTGAGAAAAAAATAGTGCAATTCATGTATGAAAACTGTTATTGTAAAACATTTTTTATGTATTTTTTCCATATATTTTTTATTATTAACTAAAACTCATATATAATTTAAAAATTATGAGTCTCAATCCTGAAGGGTTGATTGAGTTACATAATCCTTAAAATGGGATACCATCACCTTTTTCTAAAATTTAGTTATGAATAAATTATTTTATATTGTGAATCTTATTTATCATTTAGTAAATTTTAATGATGAATCATCCTATTAAAAACCATATTACAAATAAATTTAATTAATAATGATAATATTAAAAGAATTTTATACCAAACATAATTAAAAATAGTTGTTTTTTTAATTGCAAATTCACAATAAATTAAAGTCTATTTTTTTCACTAATTTTTCTCTATTCAGACTTCAGAGTCTGTGAAAATTTGTTTTCCAATTGTAACATATTCCATACGGTATTAAATATGTGACATGGGTCTGGTCCAATACTATAGTCCATCCATACCTCACAAGCAATACAAAAAACATGCCAATGAAGCAGGAAACTGAGAGGAAAAACCCTGCAAGAAGAGGAACACCATTTAATAGTATATATATTCTCATTAAAAATTTATTTTTCGTTGTGTGTACCTTGAAACTGATGAGTTTTAATTAAACTATGCTATGGAAATGAAACCGCGTTTTTGGTGTTTCACACTTTGTTCTTGACAGAGTCACCCCCAAAACAAGCCTAAATCGCCTTTTTTTTTTTTTCTCTCTCATTCTTTTGGCCTTCAAAGTTCAAAGCACCCATTTTTTGTATTTTCATTTCCATAGAAGTTTGATTCTTTGTGGAGATTTTGCATTTATTCACTTTCCTTAAAGTTTGTTTCCCTGTTTGCTTTTGCTGATTGGTTTTGAGATTGGATTCTGAATTCTCACAAATTCTCACACCACCTACCCTTTATTCTCCTCTTTGTAACATCAGAGATTGTTGTAAAGTTTTGCTTTTTCTGGGTTTTGAATTTTGTCACTTCCACCCTGAAATTCTATAAGGTGTTTGATGTTGGTATCATAATAAGTCATAATCTATGGTTTGGAGGGTTTCTCTGATTCTGGTTCTCTTTGTGTTACACTGTTCCTGCACTGTGGGATCCATTTTGGGGCATCACAATGATCTCAACAGGAATGGATCTTCTCTTGCTGCAGTTAAGTTTCCTGATCATGCACACTTCAATGATGTTTCTTCTTCCACAGAAACTGGGTGTAGTTTCTCCAAGTCGGAGAAATTTGAGCCTTCAGTTGCCACCTTGGCATCAAATGAAGACACTGATGGTAAAGAGGAAGAGGCTTTTGTGGCAGCAAAGCAGCACAAGCAATCTGTGAAACTCAATTTGAGACACCACTCAGTGAGCAAAGATTCCGAGCCTAAAAAATCCGTGGTTGATTCCACAGGGAGAGACTTGAAGAGAATTCAGACCCTTCACAGAAGGGTCATAGAGAAGAAGAACCAAAACACAATTTCAAGGTTGGAGAAAGCTCAGGAGCACTCAAAGAAGTCCTATAAGCCGCCGGCAGCGGCTGCAGCGGCCCCGCCGGAGTATTTATCCGGTCAGCTTATGGCAACGTTGGAGTCAGGGGTCAGTCTTGGCTCTGGTGAGTACTTCATGGATGTGTTTGTTGGCACACCCCCTAAGCATTTTTCTCTAATACTTGATACTGGTAGTGACCTTAATTGGATTCAATGTGTTCCTTGTTATGCTTGTTTTGAGCAAAATGGACCATATTATGATCCCAAAGATTCTAGTTCTTTTAAGAATATAACTTGCCATGATCCAAGGTGCCAATTGGTGTCATCGCCGGACCCTCCTCAGCGTTGCAAAGGTGAGACTCAAAGCTGTCCATATTTCTATTGGTATGGAGATAGTTCCAACACAACTGGTGATTTTGCACTTGAAACATTCACAGTGAATCTCACCACACCTGAGGGAAAGCCTGAACTCAAGATTGTTGAGAATGTTATGTTTGGTTGTGGTCATTGGAATAGAGGACTTTTTCATGGTGCTGCTGGATTGCTAGGGTTGGGGAGAGGCCCATTATCATTTGCTACTCAGCTTCAATCTCTCTATGGTCACTCCTTTTCCTATTGCCTTGTGGATAGGAACAGCAATTCAAGTGTTAGTAGCAAGTTGATATTTGGTGAGGACAAGGAGCTTCTCAGCCACCCCAATTTGAATTTCACTTCTTTTGTTGGTGGCAAAGAGAACCCTGTTGACACATTTTACTATGTCCAGATAAAGTCCATCATGGTTGGTGGTGAGGTGCTGAAGATTCCAGAGGAGACTTGGCATTTGTCAGCACAAGGTGGTGGTGGGGGTACAATCATTGATTCTGGCACCACTTTGACCTACTTTGCTGAACCTGCTTATGAAATTATCAAGGAGGCATTCATGAGGAAAATTAAAGGTTTTCCTCTTGTTGAAACCTTTCCCCCTCTAAAGCCATGCTATAATGTGTCTGGTGTTGAGAAAATGGAGCTTCCTGAGTTTGCAATCTTGTTTGCTGATGGAGCTGTGTGGGATTTTCCTGTGGAGAATTACTTCATCCAGATTGATCCTGAAGATGTTGTTTGCTTGGCTATTTTGGGGACTCCTATGTCTGCACTTTCAATAATTGGAAACTACCAGCAGCAGAATTTTCACATCTTGTATGATGCGAAGAAATCAAGGCTTGGATATGCACCAATGAATTGTGCTGCTGTTTAACTTCTTGTTAAGGGGGGTGAAAGGTGTGTATAGGAAAAAAACTATAAAAATGGCAATTCTTTAGGTTTATTTTTTTCTTTTTTGGGGATTAATGGTAAGTGATATACACAGAAGAAAGGAAAAAGGAAATCAGAATTTGTTTCTTCAGGCGGTATAGAACTAGGCCTAGTAAATTATACGGACTTACAAATACAAACATTTCATTGTTTTGTACACATTTATTAACTGCTTCAATTTTGAGTTCATTGTCATCACTTTCAATTCAATATGTTATTGCCTCTTACTGTCATGCTTGGTTGATTTCCATGTTGTGTCTATATTCTCAAAATTACACGTTATGATTTGCTGTAATATTTGCTACTATTCTACTTTCTTGTGGACCATTTACTTTAATCTATACATTTCTTTTTTCTATAATCTTTGTTTTAAATCTCTATTTTTTTTCTTGAATAATTGGTCAAATGCAATATGGTTGTTTCGCATATAAGCCTCCAATATATTATTTCCATGGCTCATGTGTTAGGTATGTGGCACAATTTTTTAATAAAAACAAAGAAAATGAGCATGCAAACAAAGACTGGGTCAGCTTTATTGTTAGGTATATCTGTATCAAGCATTTTGCCATCTTCCTTTATTTATTGTCTTTGGGAATTTCAGGCTACTCTAAAATAATAACACATGCCTATTTTAAACTTTGCTAATGTAATCTTTCTCTCGCCCTTTTCTTTCCCTCTCTTTCTTCGTAGGCCTTTCTTCTTGTCAAATGATTCTGATTTCTGAATACCAGTATTCAATAGAAAATAGCTCCATCTGTATAAAGTTTGAATGTGAGCCTCAATTTATATGGCTAATTAAAAGTAGAGTTTAATTTTGAGACATAGTTCATTATTACAAAAAATTAATACTTTTTATATGACAAATTACATGAGAACAATTAATAAGTCGTTAGACTAACTATATTAATTTTAGTTTTCTTAAGCAAAGTCTTAATTAAACTTTTTAAATGAAAAAACATAATTAAAAGAAAAAAATTCATTAAAGATGATCCATAGGACGGGCGTACTTATTGAGGAGGGAGTCAAGACCCCTTGATTTTTGTAGAATTTAATATATAATATAATATTTTAATATTAAATTAATTATTTTATTTGAAGACTTTTATCATGTAAATATCAGTATTAATTATTTATTTTTTGATAAATATTTTATTTTCTTATTATAGTATTGATTATAAAAAATATTGACATTTTCCTCTCTTTTTAGATAAATATATTATTTTTTTCTTTTTATAGTCTTCATAATTCAAATAGTTACATTTATTTCTTTTTTAAAATAAAATATTTGATGTTATTTATTTCCTTTATTAATAGTTTTTATAATGCATTATTGTTATTTTAAAGGTTATAAATATTTACATGGGTTATAATTGATTTGGGAAATTAAATATTATTTATAATTAATCTTTTTTATGAGATAAACTTACACTATATAAGAAATTGATAATTAATTTGAATTTTGAGACATACTAATTGTTGGAACTATTAGTTAATTTAGAATTGGAATATATCCAATTGCACAAGGGTCAGAATCTGAGTAGTCAAGATGAACAATATAATCTACTACAACTGTACAAAAACAATTTAAACAGAACTTGTATGATAAGTATGAATCAGAAACAGATGCAAAGAGATGAAAGGATCCGAGCCCAACAATGTTGTCTCCTTAAGACAATTTGTTCCCTTCAATTGATGTCAAAGGTTGATGAACAATTGTCTCCCAGGATAGAACTGATCGACATCTGAAGATTGATGGCACTTCAAATCAACAGCCAAAACGAACAAAGACAATGCTTGAGGAATCACAGAGTTATGTGATATGAAAATGCACTAGTGTCTAACCGAGACTATCAGAAAAGATTAACTATCAAAACTCTATCAGTTTTCTACTTCCTATTTTTTGACTTTCTCTGTGTCTATTTATAGACAACAAACAACCATGTTGAAGAGTTGTCGGTGAACCATCGCGACTCTTGGCGATGAACCATCGTAACCGTTGGTTATCTGAGCGGTTGGGAGTAGTTATTTTTCTAACATTCCCAAGAACGGTTAGGAGTAGTTATTATATTGAATTGTAAACCGCCTCTTATTCATAACCCATGGAGTTTAAACAAAAACTCCAACAATCCCCCACATGAATAAAAGATCAATTCAACATGACTAAATGCATATGAATATGTATGCAAGTGTGATTCCTCGGCGAGAAACAATTGCAACGAGATAAGTAGGGGTTACCTTTGAACCTTCTCTAGTGTAAACCTATCGGGTATACTAGGTCAATCGGTGGTCGTGATGCCTTGAATCGTCGACCTTTATGGTGTATACCGAGACAATAGGAGACACACAGTTGTTTCTCTAGCATTGCTCGTCCTCATTGTTGTGTCCATTTTGGCCGTGGACACCTTCCTGGTTCTGCAAGTGTTGTAGAGAATCGACCTTTTTAAGTTCTCATTGAAACGGCCCTCACTTCACACTCACATAGGTGATTTCTTGTGATATACCTCCACATACATCATCTAAACACATCAGATTTAGAAGCCATTAAAAGTCATTATGCTTACCCTCATATACACTGTATTGTCATAGGAATGAGTATGAGTTTAAAAACTCCACAGTGTTTAACAGTCGATCATGACTTAGTTGTCTCTTTGAACCTAGTTCGTGGGATCTCCACTCATCAAGGTAGAGTTACCGTGATGATCAACAATTGATAGGCCTTAAACCCATTCCTTTCGACAAATTTTCAAC
>PYAF01005246.1:3068947-3090625 GCA_007407185.1 Glycine tomentella | reverse complement strand
ATCATAGCTTTCCAATGATACATGTTTGGATTACTCGTAAAGCGACTCAACATGCTCACTGCATAAGCAATATCAGGTCTAGTGCAATTCATAACATACATAAGACTGCCTAATACTTGAGCATATTCCTTTTGTGCTATAGCTTTGCCAGTATTCTTCGATAGTCGAAGACTAGAGTCTATGGGATTATTCACAGGAGATATATTTAAATTCTTGAATTTTTCAAGAATTTTAGCAATATAGTGAGCCTGTGATAGAGCCAAACCTCTTGATGTTCTATGGATTTTAATACCCAAAATAACATCTGCTCTTCCCAAATCTTTCATGTCAAATTTGCTGGCAAGCAATTGCTTAGTAGATTTAATCATTTGATTATTACTACCCATTATCAACATATCGTCTACATAAAGACAAACTATGGCAAACCCTTTATGGCGATGAACTATCGCGACTCTTGGCGATAAACCATCGTAACCATTGGTTATCGGAGCGGTTGAGAGTAGTTATTTTTCTAACATTCCCAAGAACGGTTAGGAGTAGTTATTATATTGAATTGTGAACCGCCTCTTATTCATAACCCATGGAGTTTAAACAAAAACTCCAACACTAATAACTATATATTATCCATTTTTCTTACTATTATACATATATTTTTTTTATTTATTTTTCTTATATATTTCATCATTGTTAGGCTTCAATCTATTTTTGTCTTCAATTGAATGTGTATGAGTCTAACTTTGAATTTATGAATCAAAACATCCGTATATAAACTTTGGAAAAATAAATCAACTATTAAGCTCAATACTAAAAAATTATTGGTTTGAATAATAGTAAATTCGATTCTCTTAAGATATTAGGTTTGAATATTCTGGATAGAGAAAATATGATTGTGTTTTTGACTATAATATAATAAAAAATATTAAATTATACAAGACATTTGTCAAAATTGATTTTAATATTTTTGGATTTTTTCTTATATATAAAATAAATAATGTAAAATTTTGTTATAAAAATTATATTTGACCCCCTAATTTATTTTGTTAATAAAATTAGTGAATATTTTACATAAATATTAATTATTACGGGTGTGACATGGATGAGAGTGAAAAAAGAAAAGAGGGATAGGATTTCTCTTGCTAAAATTGGTGAATATTTTGCATAAATATGATGGTGAAAAATCTCTTATGACAACATAAAAATTATATCTATTTCAATTAAATTCTAAAACGTATGTGAATGTGGTCCTTAGGTGGTGGGTACGTGTCCTTCGCTCCTCCATTTTCCTTTTCTATTATTTTTCTCCCCTCACACCAAAGACATATTGTTTTTCAACTTTATAAATAAAATATTTTATACTACAAAAAATCCACTTCTATTTGAAAACAGAGTTGTGATAATGACATGGAAATGTGATTCTTTACTAGTCACCTATATTATTTGTTGGACATTTAATTGGTCGTGTTTTATGTGGAGAATAATCTTCTTTGACTATTGCTAGGCAGCATGATCATAGGCATAATTTCCTCCTCAAACAACAGTACTATGGTTTGATTGCGCAGGCATAGGTAGGCAAATAGTACTATGTTTCAACGCCTGAGACACGTTTAACTATGAGTTGAGTGAGTCATCAATCAAATCAGTTTGGTGAACTAAATTTAATGTAAAATAAATATGTATCTCACTCATAAAAAAGTAAATGGTATGTTATAGGGAAAAAAAATCAAAAAATAGCATTTATCTTAATTTATACCCTTTTATGGTGGGATACACGGGAGAGGACATACCACATGCATCAAATAATATGCTACAGTGTATTTTGATTTATTTTATGAACATCTGTTTGAACAAAATTTATAAGAAACAAGTACCTGAATTATAATTTAGAAATCTTTAAACAAAAATTCAAACATATACACCACGGGCTTTGGATAGTGTTTGATTGTTTTCATCTTAGGTGTATTTAATATGAAATTTTTTAAAAAATAGTATGAATGTCACTTTTACATTTTATTGTAATTTTTTTTTTATTTTTACACCTCTTTTATTTCTTTAAATAAAAAAATACCTTAGGTTTGAGAGACATGAAATGCTTAAATTTTAGGGTGGGTCCCATGTAACAAAAGTTCCACTCAAATATGAGAAAACAAGAACTAAAATTGACAGTGTTATGAGAAAAATGCTTCCCTCTCTTGCTTTTGTTTGCTGGATTGTCTTGGACAAGAAACACCCCAAGCAAAAAATAATTAATTTCCAATTTGAGAATTGATTGCATCCTCTTCCTCCACACACACATAGTTTGCATCAATATATATATATATATATATATATATATATATATATATATATAAGAGGAGATAAATCGGAAATATCAATAATCATGAATATATATATATATGATAAAGTCTCATATTATGTAAATATAAAAGGATTAAACTCTAAGTGAAAAAAAAATCTATAAATTTAAATCTTAAAATTTTAAATTAAAATTTGATATTAAATTAAGTAAATATTCATGATTATTGATATTTCCGATTTATCCCCTGTTGCATAACATAACATGAATATGGTTATAAAAACAAACATTAAAGATAAACCAACTTTGGCCAGAGAATCTGCCAAATGATTCGCTTACCTCCGAATATGAACCAAAAGGCAGGGTTGAAAGTTGAAACTGCCCCTTCACACTCCAAATCTCAGTGAGGAGTTCTGGAAACTGATTGCCATCAAGTTTCTTATCATCCAAGAGCTTTACAACCTTAAGACAATCTGATTCTACTATCAACTTGGTTACTCTAGAATTACGACCCATGAACATCCCATAAAGAATAGCCCAAAGCTTCCCTTCCAATATAGATCAATAAAATTCGAGTCTTCTAGAATAAGCTTGAATAATTTTGCCTTCACTGTTGCGAATAACAGCACCATAACACGCAACATCCGCTGTCCGAGAATAAGCACCATTACAATTTAATTTCGAAATTTCCTTCATAGGACGCTTCCAGATTCCTGAAGTATCAACGATGAATCCTGTTAAAAAAAAATAAATACACATAAATTAGAATGATAATTCCTCTTTTTATTATAATTTTATCTTTTAAATTAAATATATTTATACAAATAATATTAATAAATAAAATATTAAAAAATAATAATTTAAATTTATTCTTATATAGATTATTTTAAGAACATGTTTCTATCTAACAGTAACAATAATTCAAATTTTATTTTCATAAAATTCAAATCTGTCAGGAAGGGTATTTTGCATTTCCGCTGGCTTCTGCCAATGTCTTCAACTATAGCCCAAATGTTTGACAACAAGCCAGTTGTGGTTATCCACTTTTGCGGAAAATCATTTGATTCCTACGCTGCATATTTGATCCAAAATCGCACCAAAAATTGTACTCCTTTTATTCTCTCCTCATCGACTTTACTGCTTCGGATATTTGAGTTCATCCAATCAATAATCTGTTGTTGGAAAACAGAGACTCTTCTTGAATGTTGAGAGAGGGTGATAACTGTTTCGCCCACATGCAATCCCTAATCGCATGCTCCAAGGTTTTTAAATGGTACAAAGGACAATTAATATAAGTAATAATATGTCTACAACCTCTCAAATCATTTGTTGGTTACACTCCTTGGCCAATCTTCCAAAGATGAAATTTAATACGTTGAGGCCCTTCCCAAGTCCAGATATTTCTAAAATGCTGATTACCCTAAAGATTTTGCGAGTTAGATAATCTAATGTAAGCTTGACGGATTGAAAATTGACCATCATCTAAGTGGCCCCACTCCAAAAAATCTCGTCTACTAAAGGTTTCATCAAACGTTAAATACTATGAGCGAGCAATATTCAATGGAAGTTTTTGTATTGCTCATTTTGGATGAGATCAAAATTTTGTATCATGTGCTGTCACAAGTTTTTGTATTGCTCATTTTGGATGAGATCAAAATTTTGTTTCTATATATTCATTGAATAATTGATATGTTTTGTATTTCTGAAAAGCATAACTATTCACCACATTTTCTTTTTCATTTTAATTTTTTCAGGTACTTTTGAGGAAGCTAAAGAAGGTAAAGAAAAGCAACGGGCAAATGTTAGCGATCAACCAGGTACACATTATCTTTTGTCCTGTTTATATCAACAGTGATTGTAGCAGAAGGTTGCAAATAAGCTACATTTCTACTTGAAGCTTCTTTCAGAGTTTTTTATTTATTTTATTTTTTAAAAAATCCCATAAAATTAAATACTTACATATTATAATTTCTGTTCTGAAATCTTACCATCCAAGGGACAAACAACTTTTGTCGGGTCATATAAAGTATAAACATTGTAAGACTGGTAAAATAACAATGGCACGTAGTTTTCTACATGCGTGTTGGGAATTCTACTTAGGCAAAGTTATGTATGCTTGACACTCTGAATCTCTGTTACATTGGACACATTTTGTAACATTTTCTCTCTTTCATTGAAAAATCTAGTTAATTGAAATTTGTTTAGAGTACTTGGTTATCTGTTTGCTTCGTTATGAAGTTATTAGTCAATAGGCATCTTTTGAATTTTACTGTTTCTTCATGTATATATATTCTTTTTAATACCAGCCTGTGAAGTGGCTGGTATAATCATGTCAAGTTATAAAAATTGTAGAAAACTTGTGAAGAGAGTCAGTTTTAACTCTGAATGAAACGTTAGATATTTTGATAATTCAACATTGTAACTGATTTTTCTTGGGGCCTCTGGCTCAAAGTTGTTTAATTTATACAGATACTAGGAAATTTTTTTATGGTCATTGAGGGAAAGATATTGAAGTTTGGACATAGGTTGATCCCAGTATTGCGTGCTACTATTTCATAAAACATGCATCATGGATATTTGCTTCAGCATTGTAGGCTCCAATTGCAGACAGTGATGTTATAATTCTTTATTCTTTATGCTTATTGCAGATTTTTGAGGAAAATCCTACCAAGATCAAGAATTATGGAATTTGGCTGCGATACCGGAGCCGAACTGGCTATCATAACATGTACAAGGAATACCAGCTAAACTTTGCAAAAGGGAGAGCACCAAGCAGTTCCACAACTCCAAAATCAAGTTCCGGTTGGTGTTCAAGAAGGTTAGGCCCCCAACTAGGAAGCTCAAAACAACATACAAGGCCACCAAGCCCAACCTCTTTATTTAATTCTCATTCAACCACATTTATCTTGAGGTTGCGCGATTCATTATAAACATAGGAAGAGCATAGAGAAGGTAATCACATAGTAACAAAATACTTCATTATCTGCAACCACAGATTGTTTGCATTCTTTCAAGCTTTGAGTATTGAGTTTTGGAAATTTGGTGTCTTATTTTGATCATTTTTGTTGAACCCCTGTTTCGCTCATTTTTGTGAATATGTTGATTTTTTTTTCTGGGTTAGAAACCACGAGTTTCTTTCAATTCATTTCATTGGATCAAAGACTAATTTTATTCGTGTGACTGCCACTGGTTCAAGAGAATTTTGTACATAATGGGAATTAAACATGAGTTCTCCTGTTATATAAATAGATCATTTGCATTAATGTAAACACAACATGACTTACACGCTACATCAATCCTTTGGATCTGTTGGTTTTAAATCAAGTGGTTCCTTTTTTTGTTTCGCATGCTTGTTTTTCTCATATCAACATACATCACTTGCAGATGCACCTTTCTCTATTGTGTGGTGTCAAACCCCCAACACACATTGTAAAATCAATCAAAAATCATCATTCATGTAACTTTTAATGTAGTTATTATAAAAATGAAACAAATTATATGATTTGAGATTAATTCAGCTCAATTCAAATTAAGTATTTTTTTTAAATTGATCAATTTAAACTCATTCAATTAAGAGTTTAATAGACATGTTTTGTCACTTTTTAGAATAAATTATTTACAATGGTTTTTAAGATAATTATTTACAGTTCTAGTTTTGTTTATGTTTTGAGAAAAGAAATCATATAGGTTTTAAAAAATAAACATAAACCATTTTAATATTTCTCCAAAAATAACAATTAAAAACTTGTGAGAAATATTTTAAAAACAAGTTATATTTTGATGAGAAAAATCTTCAACATTTTACAATTTTAGAATGTTATGTGATTTGAATAATGAATTAATTAACATTGGACAGATTTAGTTCAGATCATAAGTATAAAAAAAATCATTATATTTTTTTATGTCTACCTATTGTATATTTTATAAAAAAAATTTATATTAATATTAGATTAAAACATTTATGGTTTAGTTTTTAATATTTATTTAATTACTATTTCATTTTACATAATTAACACTATATACCTAATTAATTTCTTTACTCAAAATATGATTAAAAAAATATACACAAAATATGACCAAATTAAGACACTTAGTAACCCATAGGGTTGTCACAGTGATATAAGACATTATTGATATAAGACATTATTGCATTTACATGTGGAAGAACAACATATTTAGTAAAAGAACTCATGTTCAATTTCATTATATGCAAAATTGTCTTAAGGCAATGATAGTCATGCACAACTAGTGAAATTAGTCTCTTATCTAGTGAGTTGAGCGACACTCATGATTTTTGACCTAAGACAAAAAATTAAGACACTTAATAATAATATTTAAGATCATAAAAAGGAATAAAATAGATGAAGGGAAAAAAATAAAAATAAATAAAGAACATTTTAGGTACCAAATAAAATATATTAATCTTAAATTAAAAATAATAAATTGGGTCATCAATTGGGTAAATTTAAATTGAAAACAAAGATAAATTTGATAACTAAATTGGTTATAAATTGAAAATAATAAATTGGTTTGAATTTGAAATGAGAAGAACAAATTATTTGGACTAATTTAATATTTAGTCGGTTTTGTAATGCTAGGGTTATTTACTGGTTGATTGGCTTGGATTTAGGGTGAAATCAAATTCAAATTAATCATATTTAATTTAATTGATTTGATTTGAGTTTAAATTTTTTTATGTCCAATTCAAATAGAACTAATTCAATTTTGATTATATGATTGTTGTATTTTGTTATATTATTTTAAGACTTTAAAGTTCAAAAGTTCTAGCTTTTCATTTAGTATTTTGTTTAAGATTATTTTATTCTAGACTATTATGTAAATATGAAATGTTTACATTTTTTTAAATTTTTTTTGTTATTATAGTTCTAAGTGTAATAATATGTCTTATTGTAGGTATGGTGCATGGGTCCCAGATGATTTAGTTTATTTAATATTTTTAAAATTTATTCAAATTTGTTTTACTAATAAAACTATTTTTCTATTGGTTTTTTAAAATTATTTTGTTTTTAAAATTTAGATGGACTTATGAATCAACCTCTTTAACTCACAAATTCAAGATGGGTCGAGTTAATATTTTCAAGAATCAATTTTAAGTGAGTTAGATTTATTTTGATAGTTGTAGGCAAGATGATAGAAAAGAGGAGAAAAATAAAAAAGAAGTGGAAAATAAAAAAAGATAAATAAATAAAAAAGGAAAAGGTA
Source organism: Glycine tomentella (assembly GCA_007407185.1). Classification (NCBI taxonomy): domain Eukaryota; kingdom Viridiplantae; phylum Streptophyta; class Magnoliopsida; order Fabales; family Fabaceae; genus Glycine; species Glycine tomentella. The sequence continues at coordinate 3,083,109 of PYAF01005246.1, read as the reverse complement.
AAAAAACAAAAAAGTTGAACAGTTAAACTCCAACATGTTATTACATGATAAAAATTGTATTGACACTTAAGACGTAGTTTTATAGTATATAAAAGTAAAAGTAAATAGAATAGATGATGAAGCCTTACAATTTGTGGTAGTTGAAGGTCGCCAGGATGTGGCAAAAGTGTTGGTGAAAGAATTAATAGTGTAGGTAGGTGGAGACTTGGAGTCCCATTTTGCTGTACAAGCTTTATTAAATAGTACTAATTGATCTACTTAAGTAATATTATATGAGCTTTGAACAAGTATTAAATATTTGTTCTCTTTATTTTAAAATATTTATCGAATTACGAGTTTTGGTTTATTTTAAAATATTTATTATTTTAAACAACCAAAATAATATTAATTTTAAAAATAATTTTATTTGTGAATATGTTACATTTAGTATTTTCTTAATCGCCGCTTGTTAACAGAGTGTATATTATATTATATTATTGTAATGAATCTTTCTTGGTTGGTATATCGATTAACAAATGTGAAGTGTGAGACGACAGATTTCCGTTGACTATGTTGAGTTCACTTTCTTCCATTTTCTCTTGACAGTATGATGCTATAATGAAACTGAAATAGACAGAAAAAATAAATAATTATCGAAATTAAAGAAATACAAAAATATGTTATTTAGATTATTAGAAATAAAAGAAAAGGGTAATTAAAGAATTATTTATTTGTTTTAATAACTGAAAAAAAGAAATAAATTATATAAAATTTGTTTTCCTAATTAAAAAATAAATATATAATATAAAACAATTTCCCCTTCTAATTTCTTGTAAGAATTAATCATTGAAAATTTGGTGTTTAAAATCCTATCCGAAGTTCCTTATTCCGTGTTTACATTCAAAGGGTTAAGAAGCAATATATATATATAACTCAGTAGCTACTAGTTGTAGACTTGTAGTTCAATCTCCTTCCTCCATTTACTTTTATTCTATCTCACTTTCCTTCATACTCACCCTTATTGCAGGTTAGCTTCAACATGTTAATTTTAGTTTCACTCTCACACTCTTCATTTTATTTTGTTAATAATAATAATAATTTAATATCTTCTTTTGTGTTTAAAATTTGATTCACTTGATCTTATATGCCAATTATTGTTTGATTGTGCAGTATTTTGACCTCAATGGCACCTAGTTCGGCAGTGCCAGATGAACAGGCAAGCCCCTCAATAATGCTTCCAATTTCTGATTGTATGATTTTCATTTTGTTTTTGATAGAGAAGTTTCCCTTCTCTATTGACATGCTAATGCTTTTTTTCGTAAAAATGAAAGATAATATTTATAATTGATACACTTACCTACCACCAATAAAGGGTTTCTGCAATTTTCACTCGAACAAGATAAGGTGGTAAATGATTCATGCATGTTGCTGTTGTTGGTTTTGATGTTCAGGTTGTTGTTGGAGAGGAGATAGAGCATGTAAGAGTGGTCACTTTGAACAGGCCAAGGCAACTGAATGCCATCTCACCAGAACTGGTAGATCCAATTAGCTTAACTTTGAAAATTTTCTCTCTCTGCTGGGTTTATCTATTGCTACTACCACTACTACTTTTTTATAAATGAAAATTCTTAAACGATTTCAGGTTTCTCTGCTAGCAACATATTTGGAAAAGTGGGAGAAGGATGAGAAAGCAGAGCTAGTTATCATAAAGGTTGATGCTTATTCTCTGATTATTTATTTATTTAATTAATTAAGATGTATAAAGGTATTTTATAATGTCAACCAATCATGGATTATCTTGTATGGTAAGATTGTTGAATTTTGTAATCAAGATTGAAGAATTGTTAATTTGAATGATGATGCTTACATTTTTGGTGTATAAAGATTTAGGGTCATTTCTAATTGGATTGCAATGTAATTTTTTTTTACACTGGCACTATATCAAAATAAACTCTCTATCATTATTACTATTTTGGTTCAGAAAGAAGACTTACCACAGAAATAGAACCTGAAAACTCTTGCAGCTAGTGCTACTACAATGTTACTAACTGAAATTGTTGAAATAACCTTATTAGATGTTATAAGTGGTTCCTTTTTTATTTTTCCTGAAAGATTCTATTATGATAACCTACCAAAATGAACCAATCTACCTTTCTCTTGCATTTGTTGTTCTTACTTGTGTACACTTCACTCATTTTCTGTAAAATTGTTTTTCCAGGGATCTGGTCGGGCTTTTTGCGCTGGAGGGGATTTGAGAGTGTTCTATGATGGCAGGAAAATAAGTAAATACATCTTTCTCTGTAGAATTTAGAGGAATCTATTCAAACAAGTTCACATAGAGATTTCATTATTTTTTTCTATAGAGAAATGCTAATAACATAATGTCAAACACGCTCTTTTTAACAAATTCTTTACTATTAGGTGAAATTCACGTGAAACCACTTATTAAGTCTCAGGTGAATATCACAGTAAAGAGTCATTGACAATAGTGTGTTTTGAGCATTTCTCTTTTTTTTAGTGAGCACTAGTAGATGAGATTTAGGAGAGAAACAATTAGGATTTCTTTACCTTATTTGGTCTTATTTGAAGTGTAATGCATTTCTTCTTGACAGAGGATGCCTGTCTTGAAGTGGTCTACAGATTTTACTGGCTTTGCTATCACATTAGTACCTATAAGAAAACCCAGGTTTGATTTAGGAACATAATTCCACTTTGTCCTCAAAAAATTATGGCAATATGTTCTTGTGAAAATTTATTGAAGTCTCATTTTTCTTGAATGGTGCTATTATATTATAACAGGTTGCGCTTGTTCATGGAATTTCAATGGGTGGAGGTGCAGCTTTGATGGTCCCATTGAAGTTCTCAGTCGTAACAGAAAAAACTGTTAGTATTTATCTTGTTAGAGATTATTTTCTAAATCCATTCAGTTAGTTTTGTGGTATAATTATTGATGTACTGTCATCCTTAATTTTTTCTGTGGCATGCTCAAACAATGGTTTGACAGGTTTTTGCCACTCCTGAAGCAAGTTTTGGATTTCATACTGATTGTGGCTTCTCATACTACCACTCTCGTTTACCAGGGCATTTAGGTAACCACAATCTCAAGGAATTCCTTTTACCTTGTCCTCTTTTACTATTTTGAAATTTTCCCTCATAACACTTGTATATCTTTAGCAGCTGTTTATTCTTCCATGACAGTAGAAGTGTCTTTAAAATTATATCCTATTAGCATTAAATGAAGAAAAACACTATAGCAGATGATACATAGAAAACTGTGGAGATGATATCATGCATGTATTATACATTATACAGGAGAATACTTGGCACTTACTGGAGGAAGGTTGAGTGGGAAGGAAATAGTTGCTGCTGGACTGGCAACCCATTTTGTCCCTTTTGAGGTTTGATTATCTTCAATTTCTGCGATGACTTTCTCTTTTTATAAAGTTTTCATCTTAAAAAAGTAAAAAAATTCAACTAAAACAATAGTAATTATAAGAAAGTATGTTTGTTAGTTAAAAAAAAAAAAAAAAACTAATTTTAAATTTTGTTCTAGGCCTATGACAAACAACTCTAATAGATTTGTTTAAATTTCTGTTTTCTGATCTAAGGACATTGGTCCACCAAAATAATATGTCTATTATCAAATTTTACTGAAAAAGGAAAAAAAAAGTAGTAAAAAGCATCAGGATGTTTCTCTCGAAAGTGCTTGTTAGGATCCAAGTCACTAGGTGTTTGTTACATATAGTATCAGTTTTAAGAATTAATTTGAATGATGATGGTTACACTTTTGGTGTACAAGAAAATTGTTGAGCTAGAGAACCGCCTGATTAGCTTGAATTCTGGTGATGAGAATGCCGTAAGATCAGTAATTGAAGAATTCTCTTCAGAAGCTAAACTTGATGAAGAGAGTATCTTAAACAAGTAATCATTTTTTCATCTATGATCTGTTATTTATTTTCTAGTTTTCTTCTCACTGTTACCTGCAAATTGCATTATGCTCAAGACAGTAACCTTTGGAGATTCTTTTAGGCAGTCAATAATCAATGAGTGCTTCTCAAAAGATTCTGTAGAGGAAATTAAAAAATCATTGGTAAGTTTCTTAGTAATTCAATAGGAATATTCTTATCTTATTGCATGCTGAATCCTTTCTGAGATGTTGTTATATATGACTATGCACTTTGGTCTGAAGGAAGCTGAAGCAAACAACGAAGGAAATGTATGGATAGGTGCAGTTTTAAAAGGAATGAAAAGATCATCACCAACTTCATTGAAAATAGCATTAAGATCGGTAAGGGGTTTGTAATAATTTGTTAATATCTTAGACTGGATGCTAGATATTGACTTTTTCAAATCATGATTCGAAGATAAAACTCAAGGTTGAAGCAACCAAAGATGTACGAAATATCATCTGGCAGACTGGAACAATTTAATTATTTCTAAAGTTTTGAGATGATAATTGTCTTTCAACTTGATTAAATCCATAAAATGAAAATATCCCAATCTGGATTCTAATGGCCATGAAAATACACATGTTCGTGCTGAATCATGCATGCTTAAGATGCAGTTTTGTTTAAATGTAACTAATACTATAATTTTCCCTTTTAGGTTTTAAAATTACTCTCTTTCAAATTCTATAAGAAACTAAATCAGGACAAAGAACAGAAATGGTAAATGCATAATCTAGTTAATCACTAAATCTTTGGAGTTTGGACACAAGAAAACTGACTCAATAAAGAAAAGGGAGGAAAAAGCAAGTTGGCCTTGTAAAAGTAAGATTGACATGCTGTTTCTCAAATTTCATGATTTTATATACTGTCTTGGATATGTACAGGTTCGTGAAGGAAGGAATCAAACATTAGCCGAATGCTTAAAAAAGGAATTCAGATTAACAATGAATATACTGCGAACTACAATATCTGAAGATATGTATGAGGTAATTGATGTTGTCATTGGTAAAACAAAATTTTGACAGAAGACAGTTTAATGTTATAATTTTTGAATTTGTTCCCTACTATATCTGAAGCAAATTTTCACTGTCTTTTGATGAGAAGGGTATTAGAGCTCTCACCATTGACAAGGATAATGCTCCAAAGGTATTCTCTCTCTGTTTTCTCTCTTCTTCCAAACAATGCACGTATACTTCTATTCTACACATATTGGAATTGCCTGTGTTGAATTATCAGATGCACGCATATGTGAAATTACCTTCTTTTTTTTAAGTTTCTTACATTCATAGTTGAAATCTGCAGTAAAAGGTACAAACCATTTACATAAAAAGTACCCTGTAAGAACCCAAATTTGCATCTTCCTTTACACTTTTTCTATGTTTCGTCTGATCTAAAATTTACGCTTATCTCAATGCACTAGCATGCTCATATCTCAGCCTTTAAGTAAAGTATATATCTGTAACCCACAAAACTAGACTTGAACACTGCTGTCCATGCTTAGTCAGGAAATTATATACATGCATCAAGGCCAATTAGGGGATGTCAATTATATTGCATAAAAATAATTATACTGTGAACTCGATCTATGGCAAAATCATGCCCAGAAGTATTGTTTTTTTATTTTGAATAAAAAAGAAGTCTTATTCTTGCTGTTTGTCCTTTATAATACTAAATTAAAACCTTGTTCAGTGGGAACCTTCATCCCTTGACAAAGTAGAGGACGGAAAGTTGGACTTGATCTTTCAGCCATTTGAAAAGAATTTGGAGCTGCAGATTCCAGAAAGTGAGGAATACAGGTTGGTTGGTGTTTGAGTTTTGATTAAGTATGTTTCTTAAACTAAAATTCGACTGGATAACCAAAATTTTTCTCTCTAATTCCAAACAGGTGGGATGGTAAATATGAGAATTCAGCTTATGCCCTTCCAAATTGAGAAATTTCAATCTGTTAAATGTTGCCTCTTTTAGAATTCCTCAAAAAGGTCATGGATTTCTCTACTTTCTGGTATGCATTAATCCAGGCTACTGTTCTGAGTTCTTGAATAAACTTCCAACATATGAAAGAAGTTCATGAAGAGTCCTCTAAGTTTGTTGTTGCTACTTTGCTGGAAAAAAAATCATGTGATTTCAGATGTTATGTATATAGATGAATTGTGCTGTTAAAGTATAATGCTTCCCCTAGAAAGCACATTAAAATAAGTTTTTTTTTAAAAAAAAAAAAAATATTTCAGCAAACCTCGCTGTCAAGCTTATGAATAACTCGTGTGATATTTAATGAATGTTTAATTAAGGTATTTAACCAAATGCCTTCTGAATGAAAATTGTTGAGCTGCAAAATAAAAGCCTACATTCAATTGAGTGGATCCATAATATTAATTTTTGCGTACAATGACAATACCAAGATTTGAACTTAGAATTTCATGCAAATTACTCAAACTCCCTACTACTAAGCTGTTGTGGGTTGAATGGTTTCATGATACGAGAGAGCATTGATGAGCTTTCTTAATTACATATATGGTTCGCATGTAAATAATACATTTTATCAAACTAAACGGTTCTTTAAAAAAAAAAAAAAAAACTAAAACAACGGCTCTTTATTTTCTACGGCAAAGATTGTCAAATTCGCACAATAATGCATACATTCATGCATTTCGTACATTGGCATTTGGTACAGTTGTTGGAAATAAGTCATTAAAAAACAACCACTACAAAACCTTAATTTTCCAAACAGGGGACCATATACTTATATATATTTTTTTTAAAAATAAGTACAAGTTATGTAATAATTACAAATATCTATAAAATTATAAACATGAGTGGTATCATAAATTTATAAATAAAAAATGTTTATAAGTTCAATTTAAATTGAATTAAACTGGATTGAAATATCAAATCCAAAATTTGATCTAATCAAATAAAGATTTTTGGCTTTTTTCAATTCTTGAATTATTTTTTTATTAGTTTATGAAATACACTCTACTATGTGTTTATTTTAGGCACCAGTGTCACGTTGCATGAACCACTTGCATAGTTTCTAAATCCTTTAATCAATCTACGATATTGTATTGGCTCGGCATTTTAATTCTTGACATGGAGAATAGTAAATCCTTTAATCAATCTATATGATATTCTATAAACCGAACCAAATTGGAAATATTTTTTAGAAACAAACTAATCGTCCATTTTTCATTAAAAGTCGTAGTCACAATCTTACTCTTGAAACTGAGTCAAAGTGATGGAACTGCAAGTTGAACTTTGGTGATGAATTTTATAAACAAAAACAAACAGCAGTGATTGATTACTATTTACAAAGGTTAACGAACGCAGCCCAACCGTGTACCCAAAATCTTAACTCGTATTGCTTGAAGCTTATAATGAAATTGAGAACTGACAGAATCAATATTGTTATATTGGAATTATAATGCCATAATTCAAATTCAATGTTCCAGTCCTCGAATCGCTAAAGAATGTTACGCCACAATTTCGATCCAAAGGATTCAACATCGCCAGATTATATTATATTCAAGTATGGTGTGCTTATGCATATCATGGAAAGGTTTGAGAAACCATACGTATATTTAATCGGATACAGAATATAGAAGTGTTACCTCTAGACATTAGCAAATTCACTGGGTCACACGAACAAAATCAATTAAATAAGAATGCATCAATGGGTAAAACAATTAACAAACTCAGCAGTGGTCACTACTCATTGACAAATTGAATTATACAGGTACATTGACGATAAAACAAGCAAAAATATACTAAGACACGAAAATGGCCTCTCGCAACAACTAAGGGGGAACAAGTAAAGACAACATTTGAGCACATTTACCTCTAGACATTAGCAGATAAGATACATTTTTCTTCACAATATACACAACTACTATTCCAAAAGGAAAATAATAAGCACCTTGGAACACGAACAAGGGAGCAGAAAGCTCTGGATAGAAAATTAAGCACCTTGGAAAGACAACCGATCTCGAAGAGTATCAAATATTGATGAAGCTGCTGCATTTTGTGCAAAAGTCAATTTCAACCGACCAAGTAATTCACCATCTTTTGCCTGTGAAGCAGCATCGGCAGCTTCCTTGGCCATACCAATTCGAGCATATGACTGTCCAAGATAGAAAAAAGTTATGTAAAGTTGCAATATGCACCTTACACTAGGGCAAAAGTATAATAAAAGGAAAAAAATGTTTCTATTCTTTAGTTGGCAAAGCACTAATTTCAGATAAAGTCTCACTTCCAAGGCAAAAGCTCTAATTTGTGCTACAATTTGTAGCAGTGTACACTTTATGCAATCCTTCTCCGCAATTAAATGGATTACAATACTTGCAATGAGAGAAATTTGTTTGAATTCTGTATGGCATTCTGTTTAAGGCTGTTTCAATGGAGTTGTTAATTATTTCTGATATATATATATCCTTTACAGCATTTTTAAATCTCATCAATCTCCTTGTTGCAACTTGAATTTTCTATCTTGGAGGATATTATATCCTCTCAGTTGTACTTGTCTTTGAATAATTTTTTTTATATAAAATACCCACTCCCCCAAAAATATATTTAACCCTTAATCTGTTCCAGCATCATAGTATCAACAAAAAATAGTAAAAGTGGTGAAGTGATGAGGATTAAGATAATTATGATCAGAGGCAGGGAAGGAATTTAGGCATTAATAATGAGATTTATATTGATCAATGATGAGACAAGCATAAAATACCTCAGCTCTTTCTCGAGGGTCTGCAAGTTTTGGGATATATTTAATAGCTTCTCCCTTTTCGTCTGCTTCAATGCATGCCTCCACAAATGGCCTATAACCTATAGATACCAGAACATGTAGGTATTGAATGTTAAAGTAGTAATGTGTTAGTAGTTAGCTTAGCTGAAAAATATAGGAAAAGTTCTTTTCCTCTACTGGGTGGGACACAGATATTGATCATCACTATAAAGAATTCAGCATTATACTTTGCAGTTTTGGATATTTATGAAACATTATAACAAGGAGCCAAAATGCTTGATTTGCACCACTCTAAAGTTTCATAAATATCCAAAACTGCAAAGTATAATGCTGAATTCTTTATAGTGATGATCAATATCTGTGTCCCACCCACTCATTGCAGATTTGCAGTCTAAACTTACCAATTCCCTACAAATTTTAAAATAGCAATCAGTCTAAAAACTTACCAATTGGAGGTTTCTTCTCCTTTGAAAATTTCTCTAGGGCAACCCAATCCTTGATTGTAGCCAATGCAAAAACTTTAAGCCAATACCATCTCTTCTCAGACACCTAAGTATGAAAACAACAAATTGTTTTCCTCAAGAACTAATTTACAGAGAAAAAGTGCGGGGGATAAAAGTCTTTCTATTTTTTAATATTTTTGGATTTTGTTCTCAACAAATTGTTCATGCAAATTAGCACAAATTAAGGTAAAATTTACCAACCTTAAATTCTGTTTTCACTTTCATTGCAGCTCGATTATTTCCCAAGACAATGCAAGTACGGATTGTATCACTTATACTAGAATCCACAAAAATGGCTTGCTTTGTAGTCACTTCAAGTTCATGCTGAATTCTGCAGTAGTGACAGTGTCATAATGTTCCTCTTGATTGTATGACAAAAATGTTTATTCAACCCTTACCAAAGTCTAAATGTTTCACTAGAAATATATGAATAATAATTTCTTCATAATTATATGGAATTATTATTACAACAAGCCAAACAAATGAAATGCTGAAATTTATGTTTATGGTATACTGATTTTGACAAAAATTAATCACACCTTAACAGTTTTGCATGCTCTTCAGCTGCTTTTGATTCAAAGGTATGCTCCTTGGTTTCAGCAAAAAGACCATGTGCCTTCTCAATAAGTTTTATTCGAGGACCATGAAGTGGAGATCCTTTGCTTGCCATGGGATTTTTCCCAACTTCCCATGATTCTTTCCACAAAAGAAATGCCACATCCTACATGGATTGACCACAGAATCAATTCCAGTATCTAAAAGGAAAGCATGTAATTGAGTATACAAGGATATGATCAGACAGCATTACTTAAATCCAATACAACAGCAATAACAAGCATGATTACAAATTTCATAGTGATGTAATTAGTAAATCATGTGAAAATTGCAAGGCAGAATTGATAGTAGACTAATGGCACGCTTTATGTAAAAGGCATATTTAGAGAGAAAAAGAAAATAAAATTCTGGGTACAGAGGATGTGTGGATAGATAAGTTATCAATTCATAATATATAATTAGAAACTACACATATGATGCAAATCATTGCAAAGAATGAAAACATACTTGAAGTTGCCCAGTTGATAAGAAGAAATCCTTCAAAAATTCGTGTTTATAAAACCTGAAATTGAGATGCAGCAGACATTAATTCCTGGATGACATCCATTTTTAACATTGAATACTTCAAATAAGAACACATGAACACAAATATTTACAAATGCTATTCATCTTATATTTTAACCACTATATTTCACCCTTCTCTCTGTCTTCTTTCTTTATTAAATGTGTGTCACCCAACTTTACCACTCCAGATGTAATTATTAATGAATGATTGAATGGATGACACATTTTCAACAAAACATTGTTAGGGCTCTAGGAGATTGAATAACCAACAACTAGGAATAGTAGCAAGACAAGATTAAAGAATAGAAAATTAGAGAATTAGAATAGAAAAATATGTTGTATCTATTGTTGAATATAAATATTAATATGGCCAGGATACGTCTTATAAGACTTAAACATTCCTCCTCCCTTGAGCTAGCTTTAGGGAGTGAGTTAGGCTTGGTCTGTTATCTCCAGAACTTCTACTTCTATCATAATGCAGTTATGTACAGCTTTTACATGACATTAAAAAAAAACTATTCTATGCATCTTATTTCCTTCATTTGGTTATCAATTAGCATTTAACAGCCACCTTAATATTATATAACCAGGAGTATCCATACTGTCTTGCCTTCTGGAATATGGTTCAAGGCCACATACCGTGCATAAGTTATAAATAAGTCCCGTGCCAATGGTCTGGCCTGTATAGTGCCAAAGAACTCCAATGGTTGCCTCTGCATCATCCATAGAAGAATTGTTCATTAGAGATAAACTCATTTTACTCAATATACATCACAAAACTGAATCTAAAATATTAGGTTTTCCAGAGCCAATACCTTTTGCCAAATATGAAAAAGTACAAGGTAAACAAGATCTGTATCACCACATTCGGTCGCCTTTGTCAAGGCTATATCTTCTTCTCCAATGCTTAACAGGAGAGGAACCTGGACATAAGAATTAATGAGTACAATAACAAAAATATTCCACCGAACAAATTCAATATCTTTGGACAAAACATAGTAACAATAGATACAAGCCAACAAAATGGGTTGAAAGAGGCACAGGAGGTGGGGAGCAAAGATTAATAAGCCATTAATTTCAACAAGTATCCATAAATAGAAGAAAATGAGAATAGCACCTGTTTCGATGAACGAGGCTCGTGTTCAACAAGCAAGGCAGCTAACTTTCGTCGGTCATTTTTGTCTGCATGAGCAGCAACTGCTGCATAGGAAATGCCTTTGCACAATTTTAACTGAGTAAAAAAAAGTAATTTTCAAGCGTTATTGCAAGAAATAGAATGATTAAACAGATCTTGAACTGGAGGGAGGGGAACCTTATCCAGCAGAATCTCCAGAAGAGTCGCATCAGGAATTGCCAGTGAAGCAGTTATCTTTGAACATGCCCAGTGCATTATCACCACCTCCTACGCAAAAGCAGTCACAAAAAATCAAATTCACATGTACACTTAAAGATGACTGCTAATGTACTGATGATACTAATGGGAAGAGAGAGAATAAAACATGGCAACAGGATCTGAGACTTGATAAGTGATGCACAAATTTCTGATTATATAACGGGAAGTTTTAATCTTGTATTTAATCATCGGGTGCCAGACAGCTATCAAAACATAATGCAAAATTATACAGTAATCCATACAATATACAAAAACTTACTTGATTCATTCCAAGATATTCTGATATTTTAAGTGCAAGCAGATGTTGGTGAGCATTAATCAGGCGACCAATCAGAACAGATGGTGTAAGCAACTGATGGCAATAAGCTAATTCAGTATGACATAAATACAGCCAATTTTAGCACTGAGACTGATAGACAAGTAAGCCTTAAAAACCTTGTATTGCTGAATACTAAGAGGAATGCCAATCTCAGGGCTGCGCACTGCATTCAAGACCCGCAGAATTTTAGACATCTCTTGGATACGATCACGTTGAAAATTGCTGCCAAAGTCAACTGGATATCATTACCGAGAGCAAATATCAGAAAATATGCCTGTCCCTCTTAAGACATTTACTATCGAAGATGGTGTACTTGAGTCAACAAAACACTTTTATGGGAATATCACCAGTATATCCAACAGAAAATACAAATCAAACTCACCTACAAAAGGCTTGCCCATAACTGGCTGCCCTTAGGAGAGTTTGCTGGCGTGAAACATCAAATTCATGACCTGCAGCATCAACACATGCTTCAACAGCCTCAGGAAGGGATGATCTTATCAATCTCAAATTTTCATCTGCCTGGGGAATGATGAGAAAATCAGAAACTCATCTACAAGCATGAACTGTTTGATTAAGCCATAATAAAATACAAATGAAGACCTGGCACATCAACTAAAATCCAAATAAAATAAAGGTCTTCTTTCTTGTGTTTGATGCCAAAAACATGCCTTAACTCATCCACAAAATGCCTATTTGATTGATCACTTTCCTTTCAGTTGCACCAAATTAGAAAAAATAAATTAACTTAGATTAAGTCAGCCAAATTTACCTACATCTTCCTTCCATTACTGGAAATAATAGCCATTCTTCTTTTCCTTCAAAATGTAGTCAAATAAGGGAATATTATGTTGTCAATAGAAAGAAATGACAACATGTCCAACAATAATGATTTAAAGAGAAATGCTAGGGGTCACACTCTCTAACACACTCTTTTGAACACTTCCTCTCTCATTGGTTAAATTTATTGGAAAACACAAAATTCAGTGGGTCCCACATCTTATTTAATGACTCTCCTGATTTTGTAGTTTTGGATACATTTTAACCATTAAGAGAGAGTGTGTACAGAGGAGTGTTTTGCTAGCACTTATCATGATTTAAAATATACTTTGATTAATGTAGGGAGCTGTAAAAACCTACAAATGTTAACAATCAGTAAGACATATTTGACCATTTAATCGAGTTGTTTACTAATAGACTAAAATAAAATCAAAACCAGTTCCCAATGTTACAGACTGACAAATAAAATGGCATCACAGTGCTCAACAGAGCATCTATATTTATATTTAAATAAAAGGCTACAACCAAACAATTAACACAGATCTTGGTAAGAAGTAGCCTATCAATGAATGACTCAAAGCACATATAGTAGATTCTAACTTCAACAGACAAGCAGAACAAGCATAGCAAAAGAAGAAAAACCACAGTAATATTTATTGCTGGAGCTACTAATTAAGTTCCTTTTCGAATTATTCAAAATATATTTTATTAAGATAAAAAACGAAAAAATGAAAACTAATGCTCAATATAATGGCTATATGCTATGGTGAATCCCTGTCAAGCCCTACAGACAAGTAAATATATTTTCAAGGTCTTTGCTATTCACACACATGTACACTGCAGCCTTTCTTTACCATGTACCATAAAAAGAAGGAGACAGATTCCGGTTTATTAGTTTGAAGTGACTAAATCTCTGAATTTAATCAATGACACACATTAGTTGACACCTCAAGGTTCCGAACATATAAACTCTACAAACAATCAAAAGTTTAGAAATCTAGAGTGAAAATGATAGTCAGTTTTGCAACAGTAAAATAATTACAGGAATGGATTCTCTACCTTGGCACTTCGCCTATCAAAATGATCCAAGGCATCATATAGTAAAGCAGCAGGTGATGTACTTCCAATTGTGAAGATCGAAACGGTGGAATCAGGCACCCGCTGTAGAAATTCCATACTAGTATTGGACAATATCCTCACTCCATCACACTCAGGTATAAGAATTATTGGTTCATCAAAAAGGTAGTGAACTGGCTCTCCCTCAGGACCCATCATTAAAAGCATATCATCCCAGTACAGCAGCACAGCATCCATTCCACACCAAGCAATCTGCTGTGGAGGAAGAGCTGACTGCATGCATAAAAAGCAATTATTTAGTTAAGGG
>PYAF01005246.1:3033417-3068847 GCA_007407185.1 Glycine tomentella | reverse complement strand
GGACAATATCCTCACTCCATCACACTCAGGTATAAGAATTATTGGTTCATCAAAAAGGTAGTGAACTGGCTCTCCCTCAGGACCCATCATTAAAAGCATATCATCCCAGTACAGCAGCACAGCATCCATTCCACACCAAGCAATCTGCTGTGGAGGAAGAGCTGACTGCATGCATAAAAAGCAATTATTTAGTTAAGGGTATCATGCAAGCTGCTGATCCAAACTTGACGTGAGGTATAAAGGATAAAAATGGTTTTGGGGAGCGGGGTGGGGGCAAATACATATATACAAACACTCATAACACAGAGTACAAACTTCATAACATGAACATTGTATACACACTGTTTAAATATTAGATACTCCCATTTTTTGTGTTACATAGAACATGGTGCTGGTAACAGACTAGAATATTTAAATAACTTCAGATTGCAATATCATTTATAAAATAACAATTAATTGATGATACAGCACAACATCCAAACTTATGCTACATGCTTACAAACAAAATATTCTTAAGCATTCATCTATGATGACCTTTTCTATATACGTACATATACACAAACTCACATCCATAGCAATATAAAGATCATTACACCCATTTGAAGATTAGATACACCCCCATTAGGGTTAATTTGGGACATGATAAACTTAAATGAGTCCAGGTAGCAGCCATTAACAAATAACTATTAAGTGATGACACAACATGAATCTAAATTTATGCTATGCACATCCAAAATGCAAAATTCCTAAGCATTCAACTACCATGTTAAAGTTTTTAAACTGTGGTCAAAGGCAGTTTCATCACAAAAAATTGCAGACATATGTGCCATACGGCCACGGAGACCCAAAAAAAACATGATGTATTGCCAAAATCATGGTCATGGACTCATTTAAATCCATAATCATGTCCTTTGCATATCCATCAAACTCACTCTACAAAACGAAAAAACACTTCCCTTGAAACCTATCAACAGTAACACACATGAGGAATGCTAGCTACATACCTTCTAACACACTCCTTTTGACACACTTTTTACTGTTGTTTAAAAGTACCCGAAACAATAAAATCAGAGTGACGCTCAGTAAATTACAAAAACTGCGTCTAAAAGAGTGTGTTAGATAATGGGTCTAGCTTCCCTAACACACATTTCAACTTCAACACCACAGTCAATCCCACACTATTAAACCACACCAAAACTCGCAATTATCCTAACAACAAACAAAAAAGATTCATTTTCAATCCAAACCTCGCACTCCCTCTCGATGATAACTCCAGTCAAGTCCGAAGTCGTCACCAAGAGCCTCCCATCATGCGTAAACGAAGCGAGCCACTTGCCGTCGCGCGAAACCACCATCTTCTGCAGCGGTCCCCGCAACAATCCCTCTCCAAGCCTCTGCACTCCATCCTCCTCCACAGCCAGCACCACAGCATCATCCACGCCTAGCAGAACCTCGACATTCCCCGAAACCGTGTACTGCGGCCCAATCACGGCCATACAATGCGGCATCTCGTCGATCCCGGGATCCGCGAGCTTCACCGCGCTAGGGTTCCTGAAATCAGCAATACAGAACAACTGATTCGCCTCGGTGATGCAGACCAAACCGTGCCCCCAAAATGCGCAATCCGCAACGTTGTCTTCGAAGCACTCTTTCCCGAGGGAGAGGTTTGGTTCGATTAGGTTCGCGTGGACATCGTAGCGGTAAACGGTGCCGTCCTGGACGACGCAGAGGAGAGTTTGATCGTCGGTCCAGGACATGCCGACGAGGCGGCCGCCGGGGTGGCGCCATACGGCGTCGGCGAGGGGGCGGCCGGAGGAGGAGAAGAGGCGGAGCTTGCGGAGAGCGGACTCGGCGTGGAGCTGGACGATCTTGGAATCGTCGCGGATGACGGCGACGGGGCCGCCGAAGGGCGCGGCGGCGACCTTGGTCCTGGCGAGGTCAACGTGCTTCCACGGCAGAGGGTAGAGCTCCGGCTTACGGTAGTAGCGGTTGTAAAGGAGCTGCCACTCCGCCGCGACGGAGACGTTGGCCATTGTTGGAGTTCGGAGAGAGAGTGGAATGGAATTGGTAGGGTTTGGGATTGGATTCAGAGGGAGAACATGGATCAATCGCTGGTACGGTTTAGAGGAATGGCGAGAGGAAAATTCTGTGACGAACAGAGGAACAGAGTGAGAGAGCAAGTTTTTTACTGTGTTAATTTTTTCGAAGGAAATTAGTTAATATAAATTTAAAACTAAAAAATTATTGTTTATATAAATTTATTAAATAATTGGTACTTAGATAGATGTATGTTTATTTTTATATAATTAAAATTAAATTTTTTGATAAAATGGTAAATAAATGTTTTTAATGTATAATTATATATTTTAGATTTATAATTAAGAATTTAAATTATAAGATAATATTTTTAATTGTTGGTATTTTTTAAAAATGCTTTCGGCTGCTCTCCCAGGGTTCCAGGAAGAGATCTCTCTTTCACTTATTAACCGGTCATCTATTAGCCTTATCCCAATTCTTGTTCTAGGCACTCCGTCTTTCCTCATATACCTTATTTTAAGTATCAGACTCTCGATTGAATGCGACTGCACCTATCCATGCTTTCTTCGGTGCTGATACTACCCCTGCTCTCATGGGAAAACTCCTATTTGGTTAGTAAGAACTTCTCTGTCTTAACTCATGGACCTATCTATCCTCTTCTTTTTAAGAGATAGGGGCTACATTTTATATTCCCGCCGCTTGTTTATGTGTAAATAAAATAAATGTCAAAGCTTGAAAACTAAACTTGTCCTAGTTTGCTACTTAAGGCACCTAAGCTTGGTAACATATCTCACAAAGAGGTGCTTTCGGTCGATCAAGTATAAGTATATTGAGATACTGATGCAAGTTCTTCCCTTCTGAATCAGGTATATTCATATCCCGCTTTTCAATTTCTTGTCGTAACTAAATACGATTTAAGTCATTTTATGGACACGAGTGTTTATATTGAAAAAAAAATCTAATAATTTTATCAAAACCATTACATTTTCATTTTTGTATTAACATAGTGGTAGAAAGACTACTACAATGTGTCTAGACTTCAAACTATTCACTTTAACCATGATAATAGTCCAAAATTATTGGTTAATAGAGAATCAAAGTGAATTACCAATAAATCGTGAAATGCTATAGTTCTTAAATATTTTTTCTTAAATTATTGAAAAAATAGAATTAATTTAGAAGTAATTTTAAAATATGAATAAAACAAGATAAATTGAAAAGAATAGTTTTTTTTTATATGTAAGATTAGGAATAGGTGTTTAGAATAAGTAATTTTCCTACTTAATCAATTAAATTTAATTAGATTTCATTGTGAGATTTTTTTTATCACTAGATCCCCTCTATTGATATTAATATGTGAAACAAACATCTAAATATCTAACGAAGAAAAGAAAATAGTGAAAAATATATGTTAAATATCAAAAATAATTTTTTATTAAGAATTAAATACAAAGAAAAAGTTTATAAAAAACAAACATTAAATTTGGATATATTAGGGATTGAAAAATATATTTTTACTTTCCTTTTAACATCAACAATTTTCTCTCTTTAACTTTTATCGATCATAATTCTAACACTATTTTGACTCTTGTTTACACTTGTATACCACAACTTGAAAATTGTGTCATCCATTTCCTTAGTCTTTTCTCCAACCCACTTAGTTTCTTACAAGCAAACAATATCCACTTTCCTTATGATAAAAACATTTCTTATCTCCCTTAGTTTACCCATTAAGGTTCCTAAATTCCACCTTCCCAATTGCATCCTTAACCCCTTGAAGGTGTTTACCCCACCACGCTCACACATTTGTGTGTCAGTACCTTGATTACTTGTCACAAAATCCAGGTAAAGACCTGGCATCTTGCCTTGAGGCAAAGATCCTAGCTCACATACCATTGCATCTCGAGACCGATGCAGCACCTTGCCTTGCGATAAGGACCTTAGTCCATTTTTGCTACACCTAGTGTCCGATGTAACACGTTGCTATGAAGGGTATGCCCTAACAAAATATCATAATGGTTCATCTCATAAAAATAGATGTTTTTTTATGGCCGGTTCGGAACACTTGACATCAACCCTGCTCCTTTATCTTGCCTTGGGACAAATCATACATGCAAACACACATAGGCAAAGATTGTTTGTGTTTTCATTCAAAAAATAAAACTAAAGCCAGACAACAGTTTCAAAAAAGAGATATGTATGAATAAAAGTGACTCGATTATGATTTCATATGTACCGTTTTTCCTTTATTCCTATTTTAATTAAGAACTCTAAATTACCAATTAATTGCCTAATACCTCTTATTTTAATTATCAACCTATGGTCAAGGTTTGAGAATACTCTTCCCCCCTAAATCAATCTTGAATTGGTCATTTGGGATTTAATTTAAGGTTAAGGATGAATAACAAAGAAGTTTGTAAAAAGGAGATTCATGCTGCTAGTTTGGTCATGCAAACTTTATAAACCCTATCATTCTATAGGTCAGTTAATTACAAGAAGATAGTCTCTAACATGCAATTAACTAATAATCAGAGTGATCAATTCCAATATAGAAGTGAAAGCGATAGAACGATACAATTAACTAAATAACATTGAAAAACTTTGTTAAAAAGAGAAAATAGAGTACGTGGGTACGACTACATCACCATTCAAGTTCTAAGGGGTTTAGCCAACCATGGTCATAGAATAGCTAAACAACATACAATATTGCATTAGAAATAAAAGAGATCAAAACCCCTTACATATTTGTATCTCAATTGTTCATGGTGCAGTTCTTTTCTCAAAAGCTCTTTATTGTTCGTAAAAAGTCAAATTTTGAATCCCCCAGATAAAAACTCTAGCTTCTTATTTATAGACTCCACAAGATCATTGTTTTAATTAGGCACACTATGTATTTTCCAACTTTTTCACTTGATTGAATAATTGTACTTCTGTAAGGTAAAAACTAATGTTTAAACGCGAGTTTTGCCAATAAAATACATGAAATAACAAAGAAACTCACATAAAATATAACTCAAATTATAATTTATCAATAGATTTTTATATCTATTTTAAGTTGATTTTCTCTAAAAACAATCAAGTAGAAAAGTTGAAGAGAGTGATGAGAGCTTAATGCATTAACCTCATATATTTCGATTTTTTGACATATAGGGGCAAAAAAAAAAACAAATAATTACCATATAGGGACAAAAAATTTTAAAATTACCATTTGAGATTAAGTTATACCACGTGACACGACTTTAAAATAAGAAGTCATGACGTGTCAATACTTTTATTTATTTTTTATTTGAAGTCGTAAATAAATTTACGACTTTATTGTACTTTTTTATTTTTGTAAATTTTTTTTTCTAAGTACAATTAAAATACCTAAAAAAATTTACTACTTTAAAGTTGTAATCATTTTTACGACTTTAAAGTCGTTATAATTTTTTTAAAATAATTGATTTTAAGTATTTTTTTAAGTTTTCTTTTTTATTATGTTTAGGAGTCGTAATGGTATTCACAACTTCATAGTCGTGAATACAATTAGACTTTGTATTGTTTTTATTTATTTTATTTTAATTTTTTGGTTTCATTTTTTTGGTTAAATATTTTTATTATTTTCTTAAATTAGTTAATAATATATATATATATATATATATATATATATGGGTTACATAAACCCATGGTATTTAAATAACGAAATTCACGTCCAATTTACAAGAATGAAGCACAATGAAGATTACGAATTTAAAGTCGTAAAAATATTTACGACTTTGCGACTTCAAAGTCGTAAACATTTTTACAACTTTTGACTGTGCTTAGAAAAAAAATATTTTTTTGGCAAAAATAAAAAAAAGTGCAATTAAGTCATAAATTTACAATTTCGAATAAAAAATAAAAGTCATAACACCTATCACGACTTCTGATTTTAAAGTTGTACCACATGACATGACTTACCCCCAAATAATAATTTTAAAATTTTTTGTCCTAATATGGTAATTATTTGTTTTCTTGCCCCCTATATGTCATAAAACCCATATATTTCATCAACTTGGCTACATATTTGTTTATTTCTAGTTGTAACAATAACTCTACTTCCTAGTCCTAGAAATCATAATCTATAGTTAGATTTTCTAGTTGCTCTATGGTAGCCACATCATCCAAGATAACCAAAACTTTTTTACTTCGAAGCTTACTCAAGTCACAATGGGATACTATAAGGGTGCATCAAAACAATGATTTTCATTACCTAACAACTTAGAAAAAGTTTTATTATGTCAATCTCTAAGTCCATGCTTGTTTGTTTCTTCCCTTACATTTGCGAGGAAGCAACCGCCTTCAAACTCACGAGACAATTTGGTATATAAAGCAGTAACAATGATGGTCTTACCTATTCTACCCATGCCCCAATATATTCCAATGGTTCTAACTTCACTTGACCCAATTTTTAGTAGCGATCCAATTTGTTCATAATTTTCCTCAAATTCAATTTTTGCAAAACATTTCCAACAATGCCCTTAAGGAATTCAGATTCAGTCCTAACATACGAAAAACACTGAAGAAATAAATGATGTGTTAGAAGTCTAACAAATTCAAAAGAAAAAAGAGAGAAAGAACTATACAAATATTTATACATAATCGATGATCAATGTGCGAGTGTAGTAGAGAAAGAAAGGAAAAATATAATTGGGGAATCAAAATTAAATGACATAAAGAAGATAATCAATGCCTCTACACAACAAACTTCTTAAGCAAACTACCATGAAAGATGTTATCCTACAAAAGTATGCTCACATGCATCTAATAGTATTAGAAGTAGCAAGTACAAATACAGGACAATTAACGGATATGATTCTTTTATGTTTCAGCTTCTTTATAGGTTAAGCAGTACTTGGTGTTTAGATGTATAGCCCTAGTTATGACAGAGAGAACAAAAGTTGTTAAAACAGAGGAAACACTTAGAATTCTGTCCGATTTGTAATAAAGATTATTTTGATTAGCCTGGGAATACCACCTGAAATGTCTGTCATAAGCAATGTGCACTTGCTTCCTATCACCAAACAAGGTTAAGTTCAGCATGCATGGTTTAACTTCTATTGTTAATAGTTGGTGCTGCTAGAACATTACTTAGCCCTAGATAAAAAAGAATTTCGGATGACAATTTGAATGGCAATTAGAGGCTCATGTCCTTATTAGAACTTTAGTCAGCTTTACAAAATAGAATGTCTTGTTGGTGATTTTAGTGTCATCAATGGATTTTAGTAGTAATGTGATTTACTATAGGCCAATGCGATTACGCATTAAGCTTTGGAAACAAGTTAGGGTAGTGCGGAGTGCACGCTTGTTGAGCCAACGCATAATTGACCGCGATTACGGTGCGGGGTTCCGAGTTTTGTTTAAACTCTATGAGTTATGAATAAGAGGCGGTTAACAATTCAAAATAGTAACTACTTGTAACCGCTCTTGGGAAAGGTTAGAAAAATAACTACTCCCAACCGCTCCGATAACCAACGGTTACGATGGTTTATCGCCAAGAGTTGCATTGTTTGGAAAACTCCTATATAAGGAGTCATTTGGCCTCAGATTTAACATATACGAAAATCATACTTTCTCTCTACATTCCTGATCTGTTCTCTATTGCCAGAAGCAGATTGTTCTTCAAAGAATTATCCCAACAAGGATTTCGTGAACCCAGACAAGAATAGGGTCGAAATACTTTGTTCGGAAAGTGTACGAACACGATTCTTTGAATTTATCCAGGATTATCATACTATTTTCTAACATGTCTCAGATTGATTCTGGGTGACTGAGATTCTTTTTTTAAAAAGAAAAAACTAAAAAGAACAATTTTTATAATTTAAATCGATTACACATGTTAGAGTCTATAATGGTTGAGTTTGATTAAATTTTTTAAAAATAATTTTAAAATAATTATTTTTTATATAAGAACTTTTTAAGAAATAGATACGATTTATTTTAAAATAAATAAATAAATATATTTTTAAGTAAAAAATTTATAAACACACAAAAAAAACAGATTTTTTTTTTTTTGTGTTGTAAAATTTTATACTGGCGCGTCCTGTTTTTACATATGCAGACAGATCATCGAGATCCGGATTCAACTTGCTTCTTTTACAATCATAAACAACACGACAAACGTTTCTTCATTTGCTCTAGCAACTTAAGTTAGCAAATAGCAACATGAATCTTTACCATTTTTTTTTTTTTTATGATTTCCTCTATTATTCCTATAATCCAACAACGATAATCATTGTGCCACAAAATTTTCAATAGTTTATCCTTATCTTAATATTGAGCATATGATATATAAGGTGTATATGATGAAAAAAAAATCAAATGTAACTTATAGGTTGAAAGAGAAAAACATTCATGTACATGTGTCACAATTGGCCTCATCAGGAAAGGAGAAGGGGGGAAAAGTCCATTAAATATAGAGGTAAGAAAGTGAATATTAAGAATAAAGAAAAGGGAGCGTTATTTACGGCAGAGTAAGAAGTTTCTCAGCTACAATTTTCTTGCAACAAATGATTAGTATTGTGACTTCAATTGCAGGGAAGTTTCATTATGAAAACCCTTTCCCTATTCCGATGAGCTTATTTTCAACACTTGACATACAAAGACTAGAAAATTATAAGATATAAAGCGACCCTAATCAAGTTTTTGAAAGGAAAGTTGTTACAAGGCTCCAATCAATTTAGACTTTTCTGGAGATACCCCTTGACATAAGGAAAGCAATTTGTTGAAAAAGGTAATAATATTGTGTACTTGACACTTTTTTTTTTTTTTTGGATATATAACCAAATTACCAAACATTGAAACCAATAGAAGAAATCATTATCTTTGACAGTTGACACACTACTATCTTACTAATTAATTACTGGGCCTCATATGTTACTAGGGAAATTTGATGATATTTCTTTCAAGGGAATGATTGATAGTGGGCAATGTTTGTTTTGAAGCACAGACATCGCAACAACCTCATATGCTGGTAGATTTTTTTATTATATATATAAAAAAGATATATATTATGATGGGCTCATGGGTTGAACCTTGGTGTCATGGACCCATTTGGTTTTATGATGATCCAATGGTGGTTGTGAGATAACTCTTGTGTATATATAACGACAATCTATTAATGAACATTCCTGATAAGTTTAACTATATAATGCAATCAGGTGTGTCCATAATTTATTAAGGGAAATAATACTTGCATACTCATCCCTCAGCATAGTTTTTTTCTTTTTTGTTTCTTTTAGAAGAATCGCGCAGCATAGTTCAAACCACAAGACATTGTAATTTCATTTTAATGATGTGCAAATTAACATCAAACATAGTAAGACGACATTCATTACATCTTAATTAGAATTAGTTCTTTGCTAGCTGGTTTTAACTCCTTTTTTCTTTTTTTCTTTTTTTTTAATGAAAACAAACTTATATGGTTAACTTTCAACCACACGTGTGGTGCGCATATATGGAATGATGCAAACAAATGGATTTTTAATTTTTTTTTCCAAAAAATTTAAGTGAGTTGAATCCTGAAAATTCAACAGAAATAAAGAATATCTCAAGACTCATCAAGTGCTAACAAAAAAACACTTACACTACTAACTAGATCTTTATTAAAGAGATGAAATTAAATAGTTAATAGTTGTTTGAATGCTTAAATTAAAATAAAATAAATTAACCTAATCTGGATAAATTGCATCCTTTTCTATCTAATCTCTCTATGTGGTCATCCCCAACCTCCATGGTAAAAATTGTTAAAATGTGTAGTGCGAACATAGTGTGGAATATTGGACCAATTGGTCTTAAATTAAATCCTTTTATGTTTATATATATATATATATATATATATATATATATGCGCTTTATATATATGGAATAAGACTTTATAGTTCTCCAATAAAAATATTCAAATACTGGAATAATAACTTTATTTTATTCTGTTATGCTCTGCTTATTCCATTTCATATTAAAAATCACTATACACTGACTAGCTAGTAAGGGAATTCAAATAAATATTTGATGTATAAGGGATAAACAATAATAGAAGAGGGTTGTGTTCAAAAGTGTGATGAACGATAACCATAAGCAATTAATGTTAAATCACGTGCAAAACATAGCTGTAGAGACTTCACTATCACTCAAATTTAGCAAATGAATATCCTCACGTATAGGCATAGCTTCCAATTTATCATATCATATGGTGTGCATGATAATTATTATTTCATAAGGAAGGACCACCTTGCTTTCCGCAAGAAACTCGATCTTCGATTCACTCATAAAAAAATAGCATTAATTCATGCATTGGTTATTCTGTTGTGGTCCACTATTTATACCTTATATCGTTATGCCTTGTCCAGAGTCATCCTTTGCTTTGTTCTATTCTCACTTTCTCAGCGCACATAGGAAAAGTAGCTATAGGAAGAAAACAATGTTACATGTTCTGAATTGTGACAGTTTTGAAATAAAAAAAAAATCAATGTAAAGTTCAAGGGGATCGAAGGAAATAAAAAATGCCAGAAGAAAAGAAAAAATAATTCTAATCGCATAAAAATCACCGCAATATGTCGTATGTAGAACCACACATATATTTTTTGTGCACACGCACAAATAGTCAAATATACCATGGTGTGGAAAAATGTAGAATAAACTAAAATGGAGAAAAAACAATTTGAATGAAATTCTGCCTTATTGTGTATATTAAATAGAAAAACGAATGTAAACTGGCAAAAAGTATATTAAAATATTTAATTTAATCTGTGTACATATAATTATTTTCAAATATTAGTTCATTATTGTTGTTATTATACCATTGGTTATAACGCACAATGAAGTGTACACAGATACTAGAATATTATACTATTTTTTTTTATCCTTATACATAAGATTTATTTTCGATATGAATTTTATACTTCATAATATATAGTTTCATATCAATTTCAGTGTTACTTATAACAGTGTAACAGATGGGATACTGTAACTGGGATCATCACATTGAAAATAATTGTACATATAAAGAATAAATTGTTTTTTATAAGAACTAAATTAAAAATGAGTTTAATATATAATAATAATAATAATAATAATAATAATAATAATAATAAATGAACGTTTTTCTTTTTGCTTAAATGAACGTACCTTCTGTTCTTGCTATGAGAGAATACATGGTTATTGTTTTTTCCCTATGAAAATAGCTCACAGTTGCCTATAATTGTACAATTAAAATCAGAGTAAATAATAATTTTTTGTTCTAATTTTTTTTATTAGTAAATGTTTTGTTGTTTTTTATATCTTTGGCTGGAACAAATTTTATGCTTAAAGTAGTTTTTAGTATAAGATATAGTTAGAGGTTTCAACAAGTATACATATACATATTATAGTATATTATAATAATATACACTCACGTGGTAGACAAATGATTTGTCTTTTAGCGTCTTGAATCTCTACAAGTCTACATGATTAATGAACAACACACAAAGTCACTGAATCACAGACTGGCGTGGAATTAAAATATTTTGTTATTATTAGAGTGGGGATTTATTTAATTCTAGTAACTCAAAATGATACGTATGAGTTATGGGTGTTTGCTACATATTTTTATTTTCCATATCCTATGACGTCTTTGTAAGTCACCTACCAGTGCCATTAAATAAAATATAGGAAAAAATAATAGAGATAACGTTCTATTTATATCTTTGATAATACCATAGCATAATTAGGAAGTTACCAAAAAATGATAATATAAATAGCCCACATAATCGTTTAGAAGATTTGGCTCAAAATTTTAATATATATCTATATATGAAATATCAAGTGAAATAAGTAGTAATAGTTTCTATAAAAATGAAACATTAGCTAAGCAGCATAAAAGCAGATATACTTTCTTTTTTATATAGTAAATGAACACTTTAATCCTTAAAAGGGTAAGATAATTTAGTTCATAAAAATAAAAATTCTAATTTAATTTTTATATATATAAGAGACATGATAATCACATTCTGTCATTAAATATTATGGAATCACTAAATTATAACGTTCAAAAATTAATTTGATCTATAAATTATAAAATTTAAAAATCATTTGACATTAAAATATATGATAAGATGTAATTCTCATACTTATACTTATGTTATATTAAAAAATTAAATCAGAATTTTTTATTATTTGTAAGACTAAATTATCAAAAAAAAAAAAAAACTAAATTATCATTGCTTTACTTATATAAAAAAGCGAGCATTTACTCTGCTTTTTATTGAGAAGTTGACAATCTTTCCAGAATCTGATTTTATTGACCTACTTTTAATAATCAAATTCTGTATATTGGCCCTCGGTATTTGGTTGGTGGAGAAGTCTATTCAAGCATGTTATAATGATGTGTATTCAATAGTGGGAAGCAAAAGATAATGTTCACTACCATGTAAATCTAGCACAACCCACTTTGTCTCTCTGTACATTACATAGATCATAGATGTATAAATTTAACCCCTCACATTGAAATCTGACACACTTTAGCTCTGCAAGTCCACATTCTCTCCTCCATAAACACAAAAAGCCTGCCAGTGAACCCCACAAGTTTGAAATCTCATTCCATACCACATTTCCACTTCCATTTATTATTTATATAAGATCTTCTGGACTATATATTAACAATCAATTTCCATGCAACAACCTTCAGAAAATGTCAATTTAAGCTGAAATCAAATGTATATACTTAGGAAGGTTAAGGTGTAAACTCTCTTTCTATCCCGAGCCTTCTGATGAGCTTTCTCTGACCTCATATTGATCTCATATTTTCACTGAATTGGTGAAAACTTTTTTTTGTTGTACTATCTAGATTCGAGTGCTCACCGGTCAGAAATCCTCACACAGATAGCAAAAAGACACCAAAAACAAGGAAAAGCTAGATCCTTCAGTCCATGAGAAATCATATTCAGTTTTTATTTTTAGAATGTTATAGTTTTCTGCTTCCTTAAATCTTCACTAGCATTGAAGATTTGAGCTTGTCCACTTTTTCATATTTTCATATAGAAAAAAAAAAAAAGAACTAGGAAATATGGGAGTTCAGCAAAAGCTCATTGCTTTCCTCTTTCTTGCAAGTTTTGTTTTCATCATATTTCCCCTTGTTAGATCATCCCAAGAGCACCACCAAATTACAAGCAGCCCTTCAAAAACCATAGATAGCAACCACATTAAGGTAAGGTATTCCATTTCTGTTGCATATTGTTCTGAGTTTTTTTATTCAATAAAGTTGGCAGCAGCTCCTGTTCATTAATTATGCTTCCCTTGCCTTATTTCTAATCTTATATAAAGTTTAATCCTTTGATTATGAGTTTTGTCTGTGAATCTAACTTTTTGGCGATTGGTATATATGTGAAGATGAGTCCAGGACTTCAGTTTCAGATTACATTACATGGCTTTCTCCTATGGGCTTCAATGGGGTTCTTGATGCCTGTTGGTATACTTGCAATTAGACTGTCAAACAGAGAGAAGAATCCAAAAAGGCATAGAATTTTGTTCTATGTTCATTCAATTTTGCAGGCAAGTATATCTTATTAGTCCATATGGCATCATAATTCTGAATCAGATGTAAGCATTGATTGTGTATATACTTAAGTATTCATGGTAGTAAACAGAATGAATGAGTCTAGAAAATTTCTGCTATGAAAAGGACAAAAAATTAATAAATAGTATTTTTAAAATGGTTCTATCTACTTTTATCTCCACCTTGCTCAGTTGAATGGATAATTCTAGAACTACATGACATTTATTGGCAGAAGTTTCAAGATTTAATTATTTTCATTTTTATTACAAGTCAGACACAGTATGATTATGTTAGTAATGTGACTGTTTGATACGCCTGTAGTCCTATATGTCTATATGATTTGAAGGGGATAAAATGAATTCAAAACTGATTTGCACTTTTTAAAACTCTAAATTTATATATAATTCAAACATAAAGTTAAAGCACTTTGTCAATTAGTGAATGATTAAAGTTAACATACAATTTTGAGAATCAAACACGAGTGAGTACAAAATAAGCTTAAGTGTTTTGGATTAGGATATATATAACAAGAAATTTGGTCAGTTTAGAGCCTTTTGAGACAACTTAACCAGTTAAAATTTTACACGAGGGATGTCCTGGTCTCCTTTTGGATCCGCCAATGGTTTTCAATTATTTTAATAGGGGGTAGCTAGTTGCACCACTGATTAACTATTAATAATGATGAAATGGAGCTAAAAGTTGTAAGATTTAGCTTTTTAGTTAATTTAATCTAAACCTTATTAGTAACTAATGATATTATGTAAGAGTGAGTTTGGATAGAGAATTTTAATTGGGAAAAGTAATTTATTAGGGAATTTGAAATTCTTTAATTTAAAATTCATTGTTTCGATATTTTTATATGAAAAATTTAAATTTTTGGAATTTTAAAACAGAATTTTAAACAACTAAAAACGTGGAATTTGAATTTCCTTCTAAAAGGTGAGAAATTGAAATTCTCTTCTTCTCTATAAGCTCTAACCGCATCACTTTTTGCTCCGTCTCAATGTCGGACAAGTACTCCGACCTTCGCTACTCTCAAGGCACCCACCTCACACGCTTTTCCGTACATAAGATTCAAAATTTTAAAAACGAAGAAATTTAATTTCTTTATCCAAACACAAAATTTTGAAAATGAAGAAATTTAATTTCTTTATCCAAACATAGAATTTTGAAAATATTTTTTTTAATTGATGCATTTTAATTTTCCTGAATTTTAAATTTCCTGAAATTTTAAAATACTTCATCCAAATATACTCTTATTTTTGTTGTCTCTTAGTTTTGTTGTCAAGGACTATAATGGATACTTTGAGGACAAGAAAGGCATTTTATTAAATAATGCTTTTTGTTATTAGAGATTTCAAGCTTTCTCCATCTCACTTGTGAAACACAGCCTGTGAAGAGGACAACAAAATTATGCTGTTGACCCTTCCTGTTACTAAGTCACTGCTATAACGAAGGCCAGAAGTTAATATTAGTCCATCAATTACAGAAATAACTAACTTGTCCAAAATATTTTTTTCATTGATGACCTTTTCCTTTCTAATATGATATATACTTTTGAATTTATGTTCAACAGATGGTTGCGGTGCTACTTGCCACTGCTGGAGCAATCATGTCCATAAAAAATTTCAACAACCTCTTCAACAATAGTCATCAAAGATTAGGAGTTGCACTATATGGTGTTATCTGGCTGCAAGTTTTACTAGGAATTTTTCGACCACAAAGGTAAAAACTACTGAATTCCCCGGCCTGTTATTGAGAAAATCTGTATCTGCTTACATGATTTTATTGGTTAGGAAATTTTATCCATGTTGACCTAAAGTTGCAAGCTTAGATCATTGAATCATTTTATTAATTGGGATTTTTGTAGAAAAAAATGCTTTTCAAAAGAAGAGAATGCAGAGGAGCTTGTTAAAGTTATCCTTGGACTTTATATGTAGAGTTTTAGTGTCACAAAATTCAAATACCAACAACACCCTGATCTTAAGATAAAACCTATAACATCCTTAAGTTTAGATAATGAAAATAATATCCTTATCTTTATCTAAACAACATCCTAAAAATTTGAAACATAACAAAAATTCTTAAAAACTAGATTATTCATTTTCAAACTGCACACATTTAGGTATTTTCAACATTATTGTCATTGAAACTTATATGGGATTTCATTACCCCCTCCCCACAAAGGAGTATAAATTATTGGATTTTTCATGTTCTATATTCATTCATTTAAGGTAGCAGCCTAGCAGGTGCATTTATCTAAACACTTTACGGTTTCTTTTCAATTTTAATTTTTAGTGATAGTTTTACTATTTTGTTAATAGAACATGATGAAATGGATATTTTCTTGTTCTTCACAGGGGATCCAAAAGAAGTGTGTGGTTCATTGCACACTGGATACTTGGAACTGCGGTCACATTTCTGGGTGTCTTGAATGTATATCTTGGTTTAGGAGCCTACCACCAAAAGACATCAAAAGGCATAAAAATTTGGAACATTCTTTTCACTTTTCAGATATCTTTGATTGTGTTTTTCTACCTTTTTCAAGAAAAATGGGTCTATATACAAAACCAAGGAGTGGTTTTGGGCAATGAAATAAAGACTCCTAGTTGTAATGAAGGTGATCCAGATGAAAAGGAGAAGGTATTGAAGGGTGACACATGTTGAGGAAGATGAAACCAATGCCTGACCATAATTGACCCTGACTTCTACATATATATATATATATAGGATACAAGTGTTCAAAGTATACAGAGTAATGGTGAATTTTTATTTCATGCAGGAGATAAGAAATAATTTCTATTGTTTTTGTCAGAAATGTCAAAGCCATTCAAAGATTGTAAGTAACATATTTGGTGGCTTATATGTTTTTGTCTGGTTAACATGCAATTTCAAGAACATATTTTTTTGAAAGGAAAAAAGTAAAAAATATATTAAGCATAAAGGACCTAGATCTCCTGGAGTAAATTTAACGAACTGGTATAATACTCCTTTGGACAGATTATATATATATGTTTGAAAGAGCTGATAGATGTTGCTCTTACATTATCTTATTCTTGTCTGTTATGATGAGACACATTTCATTAGGATACTCAAAATAACTAGTTTTAAAAAAAAATAACTATAATTATAACTAGTTATATAAAAATAGGTAAAAAATTATAATTAACTATACAATTATGGGTATTTCAAATAACTTATTTTATTTAAAAATAGTTATAATTATAAAATTATAACTAGTTTTATAGAAATGAATATTTTAAATAATTTATTTTCATTAATAATTAGTTATGTAATTGATTTTAGATATAATTTGTTACATAATTGGCTATATAACTAGTATATTCATACCTAGTTTTATATCCATATTTAAAAAAAAAAGACTAGTTATGGTTAGAGTTATAATATTTATTTATAATCTAGTTTAGATATGATTATAGTTATCTAAATACCCAAATTTTGAACACACCTACTTTTGGTGCCTTCACTTTTGCCTTTAAAAAAATGGTTGTATTTGTGGGTACATACTGGGTATTCACAAAAAAATCTTCCAAAAAACGTTGGATATTTAATTTAGGTACACATGGGTACGTATTGGGTTTGTACGACCCAGAGTCCAATAAATAAAACTTTATCTTTTAGTAAAAACATAAGCTACCTTTTTCCTTTAATTTCATAGTATCTGCTCTCATTTTCGTTGCTGTTGCGTGTCTCTGGTCGTGTCTAATGATGACAAGAGACTCTCTAGTCTCTGATTTTGACCTCCTAAATATGTCACTCAGTCTCTGTGAATACAAATTAAATGAGTTGATCTCTATGTGAATCATTTGAAGATGAGTAAGATTTATTTGAGGGGGTTGATATTCTTGAGGTTACTACTGTTTCTATTGACGAACTAGATTTAGGGGCAATTGTTTTCTCTGATGATAGACGAGGAAATACTGAAATTGAAACGATTGAAGTGTGGTATCATAGTCATCGTCATCCACATAGGTATTATAATATTGCTTGTTCAATATTTATATATTATAGTTTTTTATTATAAGATATTTTTTTGGTCAAGTTGAAGAACTTAATAATATCCTTTTTATGCTATAAATTATACTAGTATTTATTTACGTTTTTTTTATCATTTATGTATAATTCAGTAATGTTTGTGTAAATTATATTTTTTTATATTTGTTATTTTTTAAAATTTATATCAAGGTACCTGTACCCTTAAATTTTTTTTATAAAAGATCTCATATCCTGTACTGATTGATAATTTGATACTGTGCTCGTATTCATGCAACTTATATTGTACATCTAACACTTTTGCAACCCATAGTATTCTACGGAAACTGAAGCTCCTGAACACGTACGATAGTACTCGATTTAACTGATAGTTATTCCTTTTGGAATTTAACCTATATAATAATTAGTATGAGCTACATTGTGCACGGATTTTTTAAACAAGATTATCTTGATGTTGCAACGATTTGTTTCTTCCTCTTGTCTCTAACACATTGAATTGTTTTTACATACTTTCTATCTCAACATAGCAGTATATATTTTCACCTCTCGTTTTCTGGTTAATGTTGTGTTTTCACCTTGATCAATGTATTAAATTAAGTTAATTTAGCAGCAGGTACCCATTTGCATCTGGTTTAGAAATCTAACAATAACATGGAACAATTCCATTGGTGACTGAACTAGGCTTAGTCTATCAGGTTCTTTGCTTGTCATTATCTGCTGGGATAATTCCATTTGTGAGAGCAAGGAAGGAATTGAGGCAATTTTTCATGGGAGAAAAGAATGATGCCAAACTTTGTTAAATTCCTCTTTCGGTTACAAGATGAAAATAAGGAAGAGAAATGGTTGTGGTTGTCGCTTATAAGAAAAAAGAGCTTGGAAGCACCAAAAAACACACAAGACTTGCACCAGTCAAAGACATTGCAATAGGGGAAAATAAGACAAATTGCACAAAGCATGAGTTGTACTCAGGTCACCTTTATATTCCAGCAATGAGTTGTACTCAGGTCACCTTTATATTCCAGCATGTATTTACCAATTGAGCTAATGTGAAATTCTTATTATATATTTATGCAATTATTCTCTTATTCTGGCATTGTATGCTTTCTAGTGTACATATAATATTAAAGATGAATAATATACTTAACTGTTTAATATTGTTGCCCATGGTTTATTGCAATAATATGATTCTGGAAATTATTTAATTAATGTCTAGTGGTCTATATGATTTAATTAATTATGAAATAGTCACAGCTTTTTTAATTATTTAAATTATATATTAAGAGCCTCTAATCTCATAAAGCATATGACATTAAATTGTAATTGATTATGTGTAACATAATGAGTTTTATCCCACAAGAAATTTTATTATGTTTGTATGATCAATTAGGATAGAATATCAACCTATATTCTTAATTTATCCATAGAGATTAGGAAATATAATTTGATAGTTTTATCACAAAGTCATGTATGAATCTAATTGAATTAAAATTTTAGCTCACAGGTAAATTTTATGTCAGTAGATTCATAATATTTTTAAACATGATTTACATTGGTAGAACATGGTACAATTTTTTTAGTCTCAAAATTTAATTATAAGCATGTATTTCTAATATTTTGCAGTCATACAGTCTGTTAATTTTACTAATGTTCCTGAATTAAGTGGTAATAACTACAAGGTTTGGAAGGAGAAGATTCTTCTTCATTTAGGTTGGATGGATATAGATTATGCTATAAGAAAGGTTGAACCACCGCCAATCACTGAAAATAGTGAACCATATGATGTTGACCTTTATGAAAAATGGGAGCGATCCAATCGCTTATGTGTCATGTTTATTAAGACAAAATTATCTAGTGGCATTCGAGGTTCAGTTGACAACATTCTAATGTCAAAACACTTATGAAAGCCATCAATGAACAATTTGAATCATCAGAAAAGGTATTGGCGAGCACCCTTATCATGAGATTCTCATCCACGAGGCTCAATGCTGTGAAAGGTGTGCGTGAGCACATAATGGAAATAAGAAATATGCCAACCTCTCTTGTTTGTTATGAATATAATATGATTAATGTTAATCATAACACATGGTGGATTGACTCTGGTTCTACAATCCGTGTTTCTAATACCTTACAGGGTATGCAAAACCTAAGGTAGCCAGTGGGAAGTGAACTAAACATCTATTCAGGAAACAAGATGAGTTCACCTGTGGAGGCTCTTGGGACCTGCAATTTAGTTTTAAGCAGTGGTTTTATTTTGAAATTAGAAAAGACTTTTTATGTTCCTAGTTTTTTCTAAGAACTTGATTTCAGTTTCAAGACTCGTACCTTTTGGTTATTCCTTTTCTTTTGTTGAGACATCTGTCAATTTATTTTATAAATCTGATTTGATTGGGAATGGTACATTACTTGATGGTCTTTTTTATGTTGATTTGCAAAATGATACTACTTATGATGCTATGCATGTTAATATTGGCATGAAACGATGTGTTATTAATGAAGATTCCTCTATGTCATGGCACCAGAGATTAGGACATATCTCCATTAAGAGAATTAAGAGATTGATAGATGATGGAGTACTTAGTACTTTGGATTTTACCGATTTTGAAACTTGTGTGAGCTGCATTAAGGGAAAACAGACAAACAAGTCAAAGAAAGGTGCTAAGAGGAGTACCGAACTGTCAGAGATCATACATACAGATGTTTGTTGTCCAGACATGGATGCATATGGTCAAAAATATTTCATCACCTTTATAGATGATTACTCACGGTACATGTATTTCTACATGCTTCATAATACGCATGAAGCGTTAGATGCCTTTAAGGTATTTAAATATGAAGTAGAGAAGCAATGCAATAAGCAAATTAAGATTGTGAGATCAGATAGAGGTGAGGAATATTATGGTAGATACACTAAAAATGGACAAACACCTAATCCGTTTGCAAAGTTTCTTGAAGAGAATGATATAGTTTCCCAATACACTATGCCTGGTTCCAAATCAGTATGGTGTAGCAGAAAGAAGAAATCGAACTTTATTGGACATGGTGCGGAGTATGCTTAGTAGCTCCAAGCTTCCTAAGTCTTTGTGGACTGAAGCACTTAAGACGGTTGTGTACATATTGAACCGAGTTCCAACCAAGGTGTCCCAAAGACGTCGTTTGAGTTGTTTAAAGGTTGGAAACCAACTTTGCGACATGTACGCGTTTGGGGATGTCCGTCTGAAGTTAGAATTTATAACCCACAAGAAAAGAAACTTGGCCCAAGGACCATTAGTGGGCATTTCATTGGATATGCCGAAGGTCTAAGTGATACAAATTTTACTGTCCCTCACACTACTAGGATTGTGGAATCAAAAAATGATAAATTCCTTGAGAATGACTTGATTAGTGGGAGTGATCAAATCAAAGATCTTGTTTGTGAGGAAGATCATTCAGACACTCAACCTTCCACATCAAGTATTAGATTGGTTGTTGTCAACAACACCCGTACAATTCATCCAAATGTTGTACAACCAATCATTGAGAATCCACACCCAGTTGCTGACATAGGTTCAATAGATTAAGTTGTTTATAAGGAACAAGAAATTATTGATCAACAATTTGATCAACCAGTTCCTCAAGATAGTGATAATGCAACATTAAGAAAATCTATTAGAATAAGGAAATCAACAATACCTAGTGATTATATTGTGTATCTACAAGAATCTGACTATAATATTGGAGCCGAGAATGATCCTGAAACATTTTCACAAGCCATGAGGTTTAAAGAATCAAATTTATGGTATGATGCTATGAAAGATGAGATGAATTTTATGGTATCTAATGGGGTCTGGGATCTTATTCAGTTGCCTAATGGTGTAAAAGCCATTGGATGTAAATGGGTTTTTAAAACAGAGAAAAACTCATTAGGCAACATTGAGAGATATAAAACAAGACTCGTTGCCAAAGGATTCACTCAAAAGGAAGGAATTGACTACAAGGAGACATTTTCTCCTGTATCTAAGAAAGATTCTCTTTGTATTGTTCTAGCATTAGTTGCACAATTTGATTTAGAGCTACAACAAATGGATGTGAAGACAACTTTTCTTAATAGAGAACTAGAGGAAGAGGTTTACATGAAACAACCGGAAGGTTTTTCCTCTAGTGATGGTGAGAATTTGGTGTGCAAACTTAAGAAATCTATATATGGATTGAAACAAGCCTCTTGTCAATGGTATTTGAAATTTCATGATGTTATCACTTCTTTCGTTTTGAGGAAAACATTGTGGATCAATGTATATACCAGAAGGTCAGTGGGAGCAAGGTTTGTTTCCTTATTCTATATGTGGATGATATTTTACTTGCAGCCAATGATAAGCGTTTGCTATATGAGGTGAAACAATTCCTCTCTAAAAACTTTGATATGAAGGATATGGGTGATGCCTTTTTGTTATTGGCATCAAGATATATAGAGACAAACTTCAAGGTATTCTTGGTTTGTCTTAAGAGACATATATTAACAATGTTTTAGAGAGATTTCGGATGAAAGATTGTTCGCCAAGTGTAGCTCCTATTGTAAAGGGTGACAGGTTTGACTTAGATTAGTGTCCGAAGAATAATCTTGAACGGGAACAAATGAAGGACATTCCATATGCTTCAGCTATTGGAAGTCTTATGTATGCTCAGTTTTGCACAAGACCAGATATTGCATTTGTTGTTGGGATGTTAGGAAGATATAAGAGTAATCCAGGTTTGAAACACTGGAAAGCTGCAAAGAAAGTTATGAGGTACCTTCAAGGAATGAAGGACTACATGCTTATGTTTAAACAAACTGATAATTTGGAAGTAATTGGCTACTCTGATTCAGACTACGCTGGTTGCATTAATTCAAGAAAGTCGACTTCAGGATATATCTTTATGCTAGCCGGTGGAGCTGTATCTTGGAGAAGTGCGAACTAGTCTTTGACTGCTACTTCCACTATGGAAGTTGAGTTCGTATCTTGTTTTGAGGCTACCTCACATGGTATATGGTTGAGAAGTTTCATTTCTGGGCTTAGAGTTATAGATTCGATTTCTAGGCCATTGAGAATATATTGTGATAATTCAGCTGCTGTTTTTATGACTAAGAATAACAAAAGTGGTAATTGAAGTAAACACATCGATATTAAGTATTAGACCATAAGAGAACGTGTGAAAAATAAAGCAGTGATTATTGAACATATTAGCACTAAATTGGTGATCGCTGATCCTTTAACAAAGGGCATGCCACCATTGAAATTTAAGGATCATGTAGTTAGAATGGGACTTGGATCCCTCATGTAATTTTTCTTTGTAAAAACGATATTAATTTGAAACTTAGTTCATGATATTTTCTCATTTTAGTTTATGCGCATATTTATTTTGAGAAATATCAATAAAGTTTGGACCAAGAATAAATATTGTATTTATTCATTAAGTTATATGGGCTTGAGAAACATAATGCATTGTAATACATACATGATAATACTCAATTTTAAGAGGACTTATCACCATTATTCATGTATTTTGTTTCTTACTATAGTATATGTAGCAGCATGTGAACCAAGTGGGAGAATGTTAAATTCTTCTTTCTGTTACAAGATGAAAATAAGGAAGAGGAATGATTGTGGTTCACATTGATGCCAATTAATGACAATTGATTTCAGTCCACTAACTTAGCAACATTTCAAAAAACCGCCCACTAATTAAACATGTCAATAATCACCTTTGATGGATAGGGGATTATAAAATGTATGGCCTGGTCCCCAAGCTTGTTTTGATAATTCACATACACCATCTACGTGAGAAAAGAAAGAGCTTGGAAGCACCAAGAAACACACAAGAATTGCAACAGTCAAAGACATTGCAATGACGGGAGGTATTCCTATGATCCTATTTATTCCACATTGATCTAATTGTTGTTATGGTTTATATTAAGCATGATTAGATCGTTTCTGTTTTAAATTTCTAACAAACTTGTCACTGGGTTCTGGAATAATTATTAATTCCTTGCAAAGTTAAATCAAACCAAAACATACATTTCTTTCATCATTTTCTGAAGCAAAAAATATTCTATCATAGTTTTCCATCATGATTTTTGTGATTTTAATTTAATAAATTCTTTATTTTCTATGAAAAGAAAAATCTTTCTTTAGTTATTAAATTAAGAACTTCGGACACGTATTTCGTAAAATGTAATTAATAATTTTATATATATTATAGACCTTTTAATCATAAACCTTTTATCTGCCGTACATAAACAATCACCTCAAGTAGAATTGTCCTGCCATATACGAATTTCATAAATATGTATTTTTTTTGACATAGAGAAATTCATATTTAATATTAATTTATAAATTTAAGTTTCTAAAAAAATTATAATTTTGAAATACAATTGGAATTATAAGTTGTGGTTGAAGTTTTATCATATAGTAGGATATTGAAGAAATTTCAATTTTATTTTGAAACATCTATTGAGTGAATATGAAGTTGCATTAAACTCCGTATTAATAAGAGAAATTTCAATTTTATTTTGAAATATGAAGTTGCATGCAACGATTACATAGTTCATTAAAGTTAAATATATACGTTGTTTCTTTCATCAGTTTTTCATAAAATCACACAATCTGCCACTGCTTAATTTGTTCCTCAATCTTATTACAAAAACTATATTGTTTCATTCATCAATTTTTCATAAAGTCAAAAAATCTCCCAATTCTGTCCTCAATATCTTATTGCATTCGAACAAATCCCATGAAAGCAGTAGTGCCTACACTGTTGAAGCGCCTAGTGACAGTAGAAAAACAAGCGAGTTTGAATGATTTGAAGTCTGAGT
The DNA here is from genome assembly GCA_007407185.1 of Glycine tomentella. Classification (NCBI taxonomy): domain Eukaryota; kingdom Viridiplantae; phylum Streptophyta; class Magnoliopsida; order Fabales; family Fabaceae; genus Glycine; species Glycine tomentella. The sequence continues at coordinate 3,044,422 of PYAF01005246.1, read as the reverse complement.
TGAACAAGATAAAGGATCTGTTTTTGAAGGTGAAGAAAAATGAAGAAGAACTCCTTGACACGTTAGCGGTTGTGGATGGCTATATCAGAAGCTGGCAACAACTTTTGAGTTGAACAAGATATCCGGATCAGTTTGCTCTCAAATTTGAAAAAGTTGCATCTTGAAGGCTTTCCTGAAGAAAGTATTCCAAGATGATTGGAGCCTAGCAATCTACCCGTGAGTTTGAAAGAGTTAAATTTAACCGGAGTGAAACTAGCAAGTATGGATCATGGAAAATTAGATCACTCGGACTCCTGCAAGTTGGAGATCATACGTCTTATGTACCTAAAACATTTGATTGTTGACCCAGAAAAATTGCAGAATTTGTTTCCTCCATTGGTGTACGTAGAAATAAAAGACCTACAAAATCTTCTATACCATGAATGGATTAAAGATGAAGAGAGATGAAAGTACATACATGTCATAGGGCTATCCAAATGTGGTACCTGCAATCTAGCAAACAATCTCAAGTTCATCGCACAGTTTCTATCAACTTATGTGGATTGGATTTGCATACCATTATGTCCTCGTATGATATCTAAATGAGTAAAATATGCATGATTTTATTTGTTTTCTCAATTTTTTTTTGTTTTAGTCTCTTTAAAAATTTAATACGTAGGTTTTTAGTTCCTATATTTTAAAACCACAAAATTTAGTACATTTTTACTTTCTATATTATAAAAATTTATTCTTCAATATGTTTTAAATACCTGCAAATACATTCGGTCTGATTTTAGTCTTTGCAAAATTTGGTTATTTTTAGATTATGATAGTGTTCCATTTTAATAGTGAGTAACTAATTAATCAATTTTCTTTACAAGTATGTAAGCATTGGAAAAAAAATAGTGAGTATAACACACACACACACACATCTTGTATAAATAAGTACACACACATGTTGTATAAATAAATAGTGGCTCTAACAGAGTTTTCTTTGTGTGACGGAGACTTGACAAAGAAAAAAACTCAACAACATCTTTGTTGAGGAAGGCTAGTGTGCTCCTTTGACTTGTTGGGATAACAGCTCCTGTTAGATTTCATGGTAAAATCAATTAACATTAAATGAAATTGTCCAATAGATATATTATCAGTTGCACCCCAAAAGTTGAGACAAACAATGTAAGACTTATTCCTAACCCCTCTTCCATAGATGCCTGCTAGAACAGGTGAGTTAGATTTCGTTAAGTTGTCCCCCAAGAGTTAAGACAGACGATTTGAGACTTCATAGTTAATTAACATCTCCGTCTTCTCCATGCCCTACACTGATGTCCACAAAACCTTCTTCGTCGCCATTTTAATTGGGATAGTGTAGGTGAGAGAATCTAAGGGAAGAGAAGGACCTTCTTATTGTGTGTGAGAGAATTTGAGGGAGAAGAGGAGCGGCGCAAGGTTAATTTAGGTTGTGTGTGAGAAAGGACTGTGAATTTTACATTGGTTATCTTGAAAAAGTTGCAAAATATTACAATAGTACCATCACAGAATTTTTTAAATTGGTTTTAGTTCAACTGATGTAATAGCAGCGTTGTTAATTGTGTATTTTGTAACAGTGTGAGATTAACCGTAACTATCTAACATTCACCAGTATATCTTCTAGATTTTTTTTTTTTTAAAAATAAGTGACAAGATTTTATGCATCCCTGAATATATTTGAAATAATTTGGTTTGTTTAGTAGCTTTAAAATTTTCCTTTTACTTGTAGAATTTTGTTATCTTGATGAAATGCTTAAGTGATTCTTTTAGTTCCAGTTACTCGAAGATACACACAAGACACATGTAAGGAGAAAAGCTAACTTTATTTAAGATACGGCATTCATATCCTAAACTAAATGTTAACTAACTTCAAACTTAACATTATAAATATTTAAAAATATTCATACATAGTTTAATTTTAATGAGTATTAATGATTTTGACCTCAGAATCCTTTATATTGTAACAAATAAATAAAACTCACTTTCCCGTCATGGCTTTGTGGTTTGCAGATATCATCTGAAACCATCAGAGCACGGGTTCAAAGTTCAAATGTGGTATCAAAAAAGTAAATAAAGCTTCTTAGCTCATACAAACATTGCTTATACAGTTAGGAAATTTAAAAACCTGAAAGTCCTGCTTTACTGCTTGTCATTGCCTTTATTTTGGATATTTTTTTTAATTCCTATTCTCAGTAAAATTTAGTATGAAAAGAAAAATGGAATATAAGAGCTCCCAAAATATTCAGGTATGTAGGAGATCAATTTCTCCTCAAACTGAAAACTTCAAAATATTCCTGCCAATATTTGGAAAGATATGGAATCAGTGAGCAAAATAAAAGTGTAACTTTCTTTAAGGTATGGTATGAAAATAACCTCTATGTGTGGTACTTGTCTGATTACCTTAGCAATTCAAGAGTATGTCAATCATATTTATAACTGTGCTTCTTTCCAGCAAGAATCATTGAAATTTGGAGCCCTCTACAAAATCCTGGATTGAATAGCAACCGGGTTTGGAACTCTGACACATATGGGAACCATGACAAGATAACTATTGGCAAGAAGATTATTGATCCCATTACATATTCATAAGCTCTGGATAGCTCTTTCACTAAGTCCCATAGTTTAGCTCTTTTCAAGCACACCTTGCATACTTGTACAATCTTGAATGCGAATGAAAGAAAGGAACATGTATCAGTATTTTTTGTGAATGAAGGCACTTACATAAAAACTTTCTACGATGGTGTGCAAGTAGAATATTCACCATGATGAAGTTCTAACTCACCTGAATAATGCCCCATCCGGAGGGCATGAAGGCGATAATGGCAGCAAACAAATCTGATATGGTAAGTCCACATACCATAAATAATACAGTCATGACTGATAATAAGACAAGAAAGAGAAGTGCCTTAAGAATACGAATCGTGAGCTGAAAGTCAGCCCCAAATCTTTGTCTTTCTATGGATACAACCTGGCATGCCCATATAGGGAATTCATACAATCAGCAGAGAAGACAAATGCACAAAATATTGCAGAAATGTGAACTAATTTTTAACTGTACAATGGCTACAATGGTCTAAATTTTAATCTAGAAGCAAAAATTAACTTAATCTTAAGTTAATAATACTTTTCTAGAAAACAATTGATTAGGATTAAATTGAAGCAATAATGGTTTTATGGGAAGTCACACTTGATCCCCTAGCTAGCATTTACATACCTTCAATACAATCAGTATTATTATTAAAATTAACCAAGAAAGTCCAAATACCTACAAGGAAATACCAAAGGTAGTCGTAAGATGGTGCCAATAAAACTTGCAAGCATTAATAGGATTGGAGAATACAAAAGATGAGTTACTCTACCAGCAAATCTTTGTTATGATGAGTAATATCCATGTGGTAGACAATTCCATATTGGTACATAAAGAAGCGCAATGCAAGAATTATCTCAATTATTTTCCCCCTGAAATTTGAGTGTATCAGGTGTCCATTTCCTTCATCCCACCACCTTTCCCAGCTTATATCAGATGAAATACCAATACCACTAGGATTTCCCATCCAAAGCTTCCAATCTGTCCAATCATCCACTGTTTTTGGCAAATCAAAGCCAGAAGGATTAAACAAGAAAGGAGCAAACAGCCAGGAAGTGGCCAAAAACCACATTGAGATTGTGATGAATAAATAAAGATGCGAGCTGCGATACGACTCTCCATAGAGTTGATAAACAATCAATAGCAAGAGGATCTCCAGGCCCTTCACAAAATGACTTCGTGAGTACATCCTGTAGTTATCAGCAAACTTTACATGGAAGACAACAAATCCACGACCTGTTGATCTATATATAGAGCCCCCATGTAAGAGTGTTCTTCCATAATAATGTGCTTTTGTTCCAAGCTGGAAAGTAAAGAACACAGAGGCTAGGTGCAGCTGCATGCTTATAAAATCCACGACGGCAGTGCGAAATCCCTTCTCTAAGCCAATTTCCATAACCATTGGCAGCAAAAGCAGTAAGCCCAACTCAACAGACTGAGTTGCCGAGGCCTCTTCAAGGGCTTTGCTTTGATGTATGTTTAGACTTTGAAGAATTTCTCTCTCAACTCCACTCAAAACCATATATAAATGGCCATATAAGAATGCATACACAATCAACACAGTTACCTGAAAAATTCATAACATTCAAATACAGGTGTTAGGATAGGAGATATAAGGTTGGCTGAATGATTGGGGGATGATGAAGGGAGAAAGGAGGGGGTGAGCTGGGAAGAGGTCGGGGGTTCAAATCTTCCACTGATATTTTTAACAAAACTAACAAACTAACATTTGCAGATAAAGAAAAAACAAGGGACAGCATAGACCCATTTTACACCACAAAAATAGGGTCATGTTCTTTTTTATTTAGTTGTCTAGTCTGCGATTGCATTATACGTTTTACATTTCAAATGTTTCATTATATAAATATATAGTCATATAAAACATATAAACTCAAAAATTAAGTTTATCTTTAAAATTTTGGAATTTGTTTGATATCTAATACCAGATTAAGAAATGTGATTTTGATAGAAGATATACATTTTGTTTATTCTCCACTTTCAAAAAGTCAACACAATCTCGAAAGAGCCTGAATTAAACTGAAGAGAAACCCTCAATTTGGTCCTTTAAAGTTACACATATCACCGTATTATATTAGTCCTCCAAAGATCATTTCACCAAATTAGTTCCTTGATGGAAGATCTAAAATGTCACTATATATTTAAGTCCTTGTGGAAGACTAAAGTGGTGACAAAAAGAATTTTGGAAGGACTAATTTCGTTACCAAATTTTTTAAAGGACTAACATAGTGACATATATAACTTTGAAGGACCAAGTTGAGGGTTTTCTCTAAACTAAATGAATCATACATATTAAATACTTATTAAACATTGTCTACCCTCCTTGTTTTTTGTAGTACAAGTTTGTAGACCACGAAGAGCAGTGCTTAATTCAAGTCTTAAGAAAGCTGCCATTTCATGTGAAATTGCAGCTAGATTTCTATCCACATATCTTTCTCATATCCTGTTTCATTGAAACCATTTTGCATAGTAGACCTATTTTCCACAATAATTTAAGATTAACAAATGTAAGATCACAACAAAATCCATTCACAGGCATATGTTAAGATGTTTTGTGTTAAACTTTATTCTATACTTTATACTTAATTACTGAAAGTATGTAACAAGTTGGTTCTATATTGGAAGAAAACACCATATATATATATACTCCAATTAGACAAAGTACATTATAATAATATGCTATCATAATAGCCTTAAACTATCAAGATAAGATCCCCAAAAATGATATTAGATTAATTACCATGCTACTGAAGTAGAAACCAACTGTTGTGAAGTAGAACGACATCATTCTGTAGAAGTCAAATTGTTGCCCAAGTCGATAAACATCACGACTAAGTGTTTGTTCTCCATTTTGACATGCAACCCTAGCCTCAAAGAGTGATATCTGATTCATTCCCGTGTCATGCCCCTTACCTACTTGTATATATTCATGATATGCGATAAATCCTTGACGTAGAGTTGAATTGAACCCTATGTATGTTAAGTACAATTGGTAAAAAAATCCATATATAAATGAGTTTTAAATCCACCATATAGATTAGAATTGAATTCTATGGATGTTAAGCATAATTAGTAGAAAATTTAGATCCATCATATATAATTTTGTACTCAACCAGACAGTACCTGCAAATATATCATCACTTAAGTTTATAAGTTTTGATGCTTTGCTTATGCCACCTCTTGTTATGTGAAAGATTCTGTCAAATATATCAGAATGACCATAATGAAACCGGACCCTGCAAATTCAGGAATATGGATTACTTAGCTAAAGTGAAGATAAAAAGATAGTGAAGAGAGAATTGTTGACAATTGTATGTACGTATTTTTAGTTCAAATTTCAAATAAGAATTATAGAAGAATGCAGGCTACTATGTAGTCTGAATATGATGCCTTCATGAAAAATGCTACTTGGTCTTTTATTCCCATACTTCCAAACAAGGAAGCAATTGTCTACAAAAGGGTTTTTAACATAAAATAAACCTGGATGGTACAATCAACAAATACAAAGCTAGGTTAATTGGTGACTAAGGAATTCACCAAGAACTTCGTTTTGATTACACAAGTCATCTTCTCCTATTATAAAACTTGTTACTATATCTTAGAATTGTTCTAGCTATAGCTCTCACAAACAAGTGAACCTTGTTAGAATTCAAACTCAATTTTGCTTCTACCTCCTTCCTATCACCAAAAGAATTCAAATCCAAATTGAATTCCTTCACCACCAATCTAAAAGCTTATGGAGGCTTGAAGAAACTTATGAAAACTTGAAGAACCTAAAAGAAGATAAGTTGTAATCTTATCCAAATGTGTTGGCAAGATTATCTTATGAGTTGGAAAATGAATTGGTCAAAGGAGGTGGAAACTAGTGGTTATTATAGGTTGTCAAATTCAAGTTGAACTCTTCTATGTTCATCAATATATATGTGTTCTATGTTAGGCATTTTTGATATATGAGTGAAAGAAGAGAAAAGTGAGTGAAAGTGGTGAAGAAAGTGTTGAACCACTTGTTAGAGACATTGAGGAGAGATTACTCAGAAATACTAATAGAGATTAGTGTTGTAAATTTTTGTTCTTGTGAAATTTATAATAAAAGCTCTTCTTCTATTTACTTGTTCTTTTAGTTTATTCCATCTCCAACAAGTGGTATCAGAGCCTGGTTCGATCGTGTCTCAACAAAGATGATAGAGATGATTCAACCTCAAATTCCAAAATTGACAAAAACAAATTATGGAAACTAGAGCACTCACATGAAGACTCTTCTGGGTTCACAAGATGTTTAGGATCTTGTTGAAACTGGATACTCAGAGCCTGTAGATGCAGTCCAACTGTAGCAGCCCTATTAGATGCACAAAGAAGGACGCTTAAAGAATCACGCAAGAAAGACAAGAAAGCTCTTTTCTTAATTTTTCAAGGTGTTGATGAATCAACCTTTGAAAAAATATCAGATGTGAAGTCTTCCCAAGAAGCATGGGAGATTTTGCAAAGACTTGTCAAGGAGCCGACAAAGCCAAAAGGGTGCGACTCCAATCACTTAGAGCCGAGTTTGAAAACTTGAAGATGCAAAGTGGAGAGCCGCTTAAAGAATGTTTCTCACGAGTGCAAAAGGTGGCCAAGGAGATGAAAAGGAATGGAGAAAATTTGGATGAAGTCAGAATAATGGAGAAGGTATTAAGATCTTTAGAAATGAAGTTCGATTATATCGTCACTGCTATTGAAGAAGCAAAAGATTTATCAGCTATGTCTATTGATGAACTTGTGGGTTCCCTTCAAGCTCACGAGCAAAGAATGAATCTGAATGAAGGCTCTAGCAGTTTGGAGCAAGCTTTGCAAAGCAAGTTATCATTTGATGAAAATCGAGCTAGCAGTAGCTTTGGACGTGGCAGGGGAAATCATGGTGGATATAGAGGAGGCTTCAACACCTGAGATAGATTCAACATTCGAGGTGGTCGTGGCGGACGTGGTGGATGTGGACAATCAAATAGAAGACTTGAAGACGATATAATAGCATATGGACGTAGTCAAGGTACATACAATCGTGGATGAGGTCGATGATTTATGACCAGAGGAGGAGGCAGATTTCAAAAAGGAGGTGACAAATCTCAGATGCAATGTTATAATTGCAACATATTTGGCCATCTTAGTTACAAATGCAGATAAGCCCTTAAATTTGAGGAGAGAAGTCATTATACAACAAATGAAGAAAAAGCCTATGAACCGACCATGTTGTTCACTTACAAAGACAAGGAAGATAGTAGCAAAGATGTTTGGTACCTCGATACTGGAGCAAGCAACCATATGACCAGAAACAAGGAGTTATTCATGGAGTTGAACAAGAACGTTCAAGGAGAAGTCACTTTTGGAGATCTATCAAAAGTTCCAGTCAAAGGCAAAGGGAAGATCGAAATTTTTACAAAGAATGGAGATAGAAAATATATTTTGATGTCTTCTATATCCTATCTTTGGAAAGCAATCTCTTCAGTCTTGGTCAGCTTTTGGAGAAAGGATACAATATACATTTGAAGAATAATACACTTGTCATCAGAAATCAAAAAGGAGAATTGATTGCAAAAGTTGATATGACAAGAAATCGCCTATTCAAGCTCAAAATTTAGACAGAAGCAATAAGATGCATGAAGTCTGTCATAAAAGATAGTTCATGGTTGTGGCATCTCAGAATTGGTCATCTTGGATTTACTGGTTTGAAGCTATTGTCAAAAGCAAAGATGGTGAATGGATTGCCAGAAATAAAACATCCAAATCAGTTATGTGAAAGTTGTATGAAGGGAAAGCAACATAGACAAAGTTTTGAAGTAGGCAAGACATGGAGAGCTAGAAGACCGTTGCAGCTAGTTCATTCGGACATAGCTGGTCCGTTTGATATTCCATCATTTGGAGGAAATAGGTACTATATCACATTTATTGATGATTTCAGCAGAAAAGCTTGGGTGTATATCATCAAAGAATTTAAAGCTCTTGATAAATTCAAGGAATTTAAAGCGATGGTGGAAAAACAAAGTGGTTAATATCTGAAGATACTTAGAACAGATAGAGGTGATGAATATACGTCAAAATTGTTTGAAGAATTTTGCAGACAGCATGGAATAATTCATCAATTGACAACTGCCTATAGCCCACAACAAAATGGGATTGTAGAAAGAAAGAATCGTACAATTCTTGATATGGCGAGGAACATGATGAAGGAAAAGCACTTACCAAGAACACTTTGGGCTGAAGTTGTTAATTGTGCTACCTACTTATTGAATTGATGTCGAACAAAAAGTGTAAAGTTCAAGACACAAATGAAGCATGGAGTGGCAAGAAACCAGAAGTAAGTCATTTAAGAATCTTTGGTTGCATAGCATATGCCCATATTTAAGATCAAAAGAGAAAGAAGTTAGATGACAAAGGTGAAAAATGTATCTTTATTGGCTACGGGCATAGGAGTAAAGCTTACAGACTTTACAATCCTCTGACCAAAAAGTTGATCATTTCAAGAGATGTAGAGTTTGATGAAGCAAATTATTGGAGATGGAGTGATGAAGAAAAGAAAGTAGAAGGCTTACTCTTTAAAGATGATGATGACTCAGAAGAGCAGACAGTTCAAGATGGAAATGATCAAACTCCTCCACCAAGTCCTACTTCAACAACTCCTAAGTCAACACCATCATCATCAGGAAGCAGCAACAACAATTTAGGGAGAGCACCTACGAAAATGAGAACCTTAAGTGATATCTATGATGCCACAGATGAGGTACAAACTATGTTTGATTATTCATTATTTTGCTTAATGGCAGAATGTGATCCAGTAACATATGAAGAAGCTGTAGAAGATGAGAAATGGAAAAAAGCAATGAATGAAGAAATTGCTGCAATAAAAAGAAATGATACATGGGAGCTTACAACTATGCCTAAAGATCATAAGCCAATTGGAGTAAAGTGGGTGTACAAAATAAAGACTAATCAAGAAAGGAAGGTGGACAAGTACAAAGCAAGATTGGTGGCTAAAGGCTACACACTAAAATATGGAGTTGATTATGAAAAGGTGTTTGCACCAGTTGCACAGATTGATACTATTAGATTTCTTATAGCAGTTGTAGCACAAAAACAATGGAAGATATATCAAATGGACATGAAGTCAAATTTCCTCAATGGTTACCTAGAAGAAGAGGTCTACATTGAGCAACCACCAGGATATATATAAAAGAAGAAAAATAATGTCTATAGATTGAAGAAGGCACTATATGGATTGAAGCAAGCTCCAAGAGCCTGGAAACACAAGAATAGATGAGTACTTTCAAAAGAGTGGTTTTGTGAAGAGTCCATATGAGCATGCATTATACATACAAAAAAATGAAGATGGAGATATCATGATTGTGTGCCTATATGTAGATGATATGATCTTTACTTGAAACAATCCATGTATGTTTTATGATTTCAAGAAAGCAATGACTAAAGAATTTGAAATGACAGATATTGGAGAAATGTCTTATTTTCTTGGAGTTGAGGTGAAGCAAATAAAAGAAGGAGTTTTCATGTCACAAAAGAAATATGCAGAAGAGATTTTGAGAAAGTTCAGAATGAAAGAGTGCAAGCCAGTCTCCACACCAATAGAAGTAGGAATGAAGTTAAAAGTTGATTCAGATAGAGAGCTAATAACTCCTACATTATACAAGAGCCTGGTCGGAAGTTTAAGGTATTTGACTTTTACTAGACCAGATATTATGTTTGCGACAGGTTTAGTAGCAGATATATGGAGCAACCAAGACAAGATCACTTCAGTGCAGCCAAGAGGATTTTGAGATATACTAAAGGAACTGTTCATCATGGATTATTGTATACACATTCATAAGATTCAAAGTTAATTGGTATTCAAATAGTGATTATGGTGGAGATACAAATGACCGGAAAAGTACTTCTAGATATGCTTTTCACATTGGCTCAACAACATTTTCATGGTCATCCAAGAAACAACAGACTGCTGCACTTTTGTCACGTGAAGCAGAATATATGGCCGCAACAGCGTACACATGTCAAGCAATTTGGCTGAAGAATATTTTGAATGAATTGTATCAGAAGCAGGACTGTCCAATTACGATATATGTGGGTAATAAGTCAGCTATATCACTTGCAAAGAATCAAGTCTCCCACAGCCGAAGTAAGCACATCGACACAAAGTATCATTTTATCCAGGAGCAAATCAAGAATAAAGTTGTTGAATTAATCTACTGCCAAACTGAAGATTAAATAGTAGATATTTTCACAAAGCCATTGAAGGCAGATATGTTCCACAAACTAAAGAATATGATTGGTATGCAAAATCAAGTTTGAGGAGGAGTGCTAGAATTCAAACTCAATTTTGCTTCTATCCAAACATAAAAAAACTATAATTAT
>PYAF01005246.1:3019788-3033317 GCA_007407185.1 Glycine tomentella | reverse complement strand
GGGGGGGGGGGGGGGGGGGGGGTGGCATGAACCTGCCCCAAACCATTCATCTGAACCTAAAAAAAGGCCAATTGTATCTATACGGAAGAAATCCTCCCTAATGAAGAGGGGATTAAATCCCACCAAACTAAGCCTTGTGCAGGTGCCAAAGGAGGTGAGCTTATCGGCACAAGAATTTCCTTCCCTAAATATATGCAAGCATTTAAAAAGAAATAGAACGAGTTATAACTATACAATTTAACCACCTATTCCTAATTTCAAAGGCATGAAGTTAGGATTATGGAATGCTTGAATAACAAACTTGGAGTCACTTTCTGGCCACAAATTGCACCAACCCTTGTCGTTAGCTATTTCAATGTCCATTATAGCTTTCTGATGTCCATATAGCTCCCAAAAGTTCTGCGTGAATGACAAAGTTAATACCAACAGAAGCGAAAAGAAACCCAAAGTGATAGCAGATCGGTCTCTGAAAATTCCCTCACAACCAGCAGGTCCAGGAGCTACTTTGGCAGAGCCATCAGTATTACATTTAATCCAGTTGCAAATTGGAGAGATCCAATCAACCTGAATTATTGAAGGAGCTTTATTTGGATGACCTGAAACCGAAAAAGCTTTCAAAATGTTGAATTCTGAGATGTTAGAATACATTGAACCAGAGCTAAGATTTCCAACTGTGTTGACTCCAACAATGACCATGGATTTGACTTGCAAAGAATGTATCATAGCATTAGAAAACCGAGCTTTGTTTCAGGTGAATCAAATAACAGATATGATATAAACAATTGCAGCCACAATAACGTTTGTTGTTTGCGTTCCCCAATTTCCCTTACAGATGAACAGCTGACTGAGCAAGGAGAGGCAATAAGGAAAAGATATGTCAAATGCTGATCAAACTATTCCCACATGTTTTTAGCAAAAGGGCAGTCAAAGAAAAAATGATTCGGGGTTTCCTCTGCAGCTTTGCATAAGCTACAGGCAGATACAATGATGCACACTCTGCATTTAAGACACTCATCTGTAGCTATGCGTTAAGAATACGCCATACTCAGCAAGCTTTTGAAGGCGTAATGGATTTGGTCCATATGAACTTAGACTAGCTAACCTTTAAACCAGAAGGATTCTGAATTAAAAATGATTCCTTAAAGGGGAAGGATCCAGCATCAGTCTTGTTCACCTTATTTGATCCGTAGCCTCCTGTACCCAGATAGTAACTTGACATAATTAAGAATATAGAGAGGGGCATCTCTGAAACAGGACTTGGGGTCCAAGAACCGTTAACAATGAAATCTTTCACAGTTGTTCCATCATTTGTATAGACTTTCATTTATTTTTGAATTTTTTTAATCATTATAATGAATAATTTAGAATAGATTGCAATAAAATACAGCTACTTAACGTAAACAATTTAAGGAGCAAGAAGAACACAAAAGTAATTGCTATGTAAACACTCTTCAAATAACCTAAGAATTTAATTGAAAAACCCATTTTAGCCCAAAAATAATCATATTTTGCACTCTCCATAGCCTGCCAATCCGGGGATTTCCTTCTATGTAAACAAAGTCTGCCAATGTATGTCAAACCATAAGACCAGCTTCATGGCCGTTGGCCATATCTCAAGGGAGCCATTACTCTGATGCAGATTGGACTTCTAATGCCGACGATGAAAGAAGATCAACCTTTGGGTCTTGCATCTTCTTTGGACCCAACCTCGTCCATCGTGGCCTGGTCCAGCACTAAAGGCTGAGTATCATAACCTTGCAGCCACTGAATCTTATGGATTCAGTCATTGTTGCAAGCACTTCAAGTGCACATCCCCTCTTACACGATCTAAGTGTCTCCTAGCTAATCCTGCTCAGCCACCTACAGCTTGAGGGTGAATGTCACCTACAACTGAATCCTTTCTCCTTTTCTCTGAAATATAAGGAGTTCCAAGAAGGCCTTAATTAAGCCAACTTTCCATCATACACCGCATGTTTAGGGCTATGAGCTTGGGTCTTGGAAATGTCGGTGGCCAACAATGGATCTAGGATAGGATCTACGATAGAGTTTTGATAAATTTTGGCATAAGGCTTATTCAATTCCAGAAAACTGAGAATTTCCAAACTTTTGTAAGGACTACATTAGTCATATTTCTCGTAGATGTGGGACTAAACAAACCACCTCACACCCAGCACAACGAAGGTGCTCAAAAGAGGCTTCCCTTAAGGTGGCTTTCTAACAGAAGATAAATTAAAAAGTGAACAAGTTGGGAAAACAGGATGAAAATCCCAAGGAATTTATAATAGCCTTAAATATGTTTTTGATTTATGATATATACCCGAATTTTGCATTTGATCCCTGATAAATTTTTCCATCGAATCTGCTCCTTGATATTTGAAAAATTTTGTTTTAGATCCCTGTCGTTAGTTAAGTGGTGACGTATCCATTAAATATTTGATTACAAGATTTGTGGCTGCTCAAAAACTGCCAATATTTATTTCAAATCAAATTTAAATTTTATGGCAGTTTTAAAGTAAAAATAAACATCTCATAGTGACCCAGATGAATTACTCAAACCAAAATGGAGGAATTTGTATCCTTCTCTTTCTGTTCCTCCTTCCTTTTGCTGCGGCACAACCTGGCAGCAGCAACAACAACCAAAATGAATTGTATTACAACAAATTCAGCCCTTCCATATCATAATCGTGATCTTCATTGCTGTGCTGTTTCTAATGGGCTTCTTCTCCATCTACATCTGTCACTGTTCTGACTCCCCCTCTGCAAGCATCTGCAACCTTCCCGGCATCTCAGGAGGACTCGGGGCGGTTCAAGCGGGCTCGACCAGGCGGTGATTGACACACTCCTAATGCTGGAGTACTCGACGGTGAAGATCCACAAGCTGGGAAAGGGGACTCTGGAAAGTGCGATGTGCTTGAACAAGTTCGAGGACACCAAAACGCTGCATTTGATCCCCAAGTGCGACCATGATTTCCATCCCGAGTGCATCGATGAGTAGCTACAGCTAGCTTCCCACACCACTTGCCCCGTGTGTCGTGCCAACCTCGTCCCCCATCCCCATGTCTCCGTCCACGAAATCCCCATCCTCGACGCTCCTCAAGACATCAATGCCTAACATGAAGCCCAAAATGAAGCCCAACACAACCCCGTTGAGCCCGAAAAGCAACAGCAACAGCAACAAGACCCCAAGGCCGAACCTCAAGTGCTCTCACTAAACCAAACGCTGAATCGGAATTGTACCAGAGGCTCCCGGTCGGGCCAGCCGTGGCGATTCCTGTGCTCACACTCGACTGCCAGTATTGAGATATTTATTTATTTTATTTAATTGATTATGACGATTTTTAACCACCAGAAAGTTTAAATTTGATTTTGAAACAAATGTTGGCGATTTTTGAGCTGCCACAAGTCGTATTATCAAATATTTAACGGACACTTCATCACTTTACTGATGGTAGGGATCTAAAACAAAATTTTTCAAATATCAAGGAGAAAAGGAAAAATTTATCAGGGATCAAACTCAAAATTCGGATATATATCAGGAATAAAAGACATATTTAAGCTTTTATAATAATAATTAAATGCAGTATTAGTACAGGACAACAAATTGGGACTGACCTTAAAGGATTTGCCAAAATTCTTTGGCCAATGGTCGAATAGCTGGTCTTCTGGTTTGACACAAACCAAGCAAGTGTAGAAACACTGCAAAATATGTGATAGATAAGAAAACTTGTGCCAATTCAAGTTTGATACACTCTGATGTAGCAGATAAGCTTAAGAGTCTTGTGAACAAGAAAACTGACAATATCAGCTTCCTTACTTTCAATATATCAAACTCATACACAAGCTCCAGGCTTTAAAGAAGAAAGACATAGAAGTATTTATTTTCTAAGCTATGAAATAATTTGTTCAAACAAAATTTAATACTAGAAATTGTCACAAGGACGACCTTTCAGTAAATGTATGCTCCCTTATACCCAAAATGGTGGGTTTCCGTTGCTCATGTTCTTTCCGGAATTCTTGCAATACATTTCTCATTTTGAAAGATTCTTCATAATAGTTATCCTTAACAAAAAGAAAGAAAAAACAATAACATTGGGAGTGTTGATTTATACAGAAAGTACCACTTAACTCATTAAATTGAAGTCCAAGGAAAAGTTACCTGATTCATGTCTCTGGTCTGCAAGGCTTCTCCACGAGTAAATATAATGGCATGATTTTGGTTTTCAGCTTTCCGTTCACCGATTTGTGTTGGAGGACCAGGTAGCTTGATGCGATAAATTTCCTAGTAGTGCAATATAAAATTATTTGAATTAAAATTTAAGGCTGTTCAAACCCTAAACCAATTCAACATGAATTGAGCAACCCTTGTGTATATGATATCAAACTAATTCATTATATAGTGATGAATAACAATAATACATAATAGAAAACCCCTTCAGTTATATAATGCAAATAGCCGCACATAAATCCTTTTTGTTTGCCCCCTTAATAATCTTTCTACTCCCGAATTATTATAGCAGTATTCATATCTCGGCTTCTACTTTTTTGAAAAAGATCGAATAGATTGTAGAGAAACTTTTGATTCGTTACTGATAGGCTAGCTTCTACTATTGTGAGGCTAAATCAAGGTAAGAGGAAAAGAACAAAGGCAATAAAATAACTTCAGGAAATTTTCATCACCAGCAAAAGACTATACCCAAACAATGTGCTAAAGATATATGATTATTACAAGACAAAGAAGGGCACATTAACGAGGGAACAGGAAGCAAAGGTCTAGATAATAAAAATTAACTTAATCAATTAATTTAGTCTTGAACTTTACAAAATCAGTGTTTTTTTGTCCCTCATCAAAGACGACATTAGCAATGTTTAGGAAGTAAAACTACTGCTTTTGTAAAATTTAGGGACCAAATCGATCGAAGTTGAAGTAGAGGGACTACAACCAAGTTTCATAAAAAATACAGGGACAAAAACATCAACATCAACAACATCTTTAACCTAAGTTAATTGGGGTCGGTGGTAGATGAATTCAATAATAAATCGAAAATAACACTAGTACAAATAGGCCCTTTAACGACACACATATAATAACCGTCTTTGTATGTGAGGCGGTGGCATTTTTGCAATTAAATCGAAGTTTACAAGGACGGTTTTCAAAAACCCGTCGTGGAAGGGGATCAAAGAAGACAGTCTTTCAAGAACCGTCGTCGTTTTGGCCACATACAAAGACGGTTTTTTAAAAACCGTCTTTGTTTTATTTGTAATTTGAATTAAAAAATAAAATTAAACATTGCGTTCCCTAGCCCCTTCTCTTTCACAACTCCCTCTCTTGTGCCCTAGCCCCTTCTCTTTCAGACCAGTGACTCCCTCTCTCTTTCTCTCTCGTTGTCACGACTCACTCCCTCTCTTTGAGCCTTGGGGAAGAGACAATAATGGCTTTTACTTCTTCTTCTTGTTCTCTTGCTACTCAGTTTCTCCCTCCTCCTAGAAAGCTTTATGTATTCCCTTTTCACTCAACGAACTGCACAGATTTCTCATTCCCGGCTGTTGTGACTCCAAGACAACAACCACTGTTGTTGTTTTCTTCAACCTCAACTTCCTTAGCAGCGGTGGCGGCGTCAAACTCAAACAACACTTGGAATTCCAACAACAACAACAACAAACCAACTTCTTCGAAAGAGAAGGAAGTGGAAGTGGAAGTGGACAAGGAGCTGCCATGGATTCAGGAAAAGGCTTTGGACCTGGTCGAGTTCACGGGCTCCATTACCCAAGCCATTCCAGGAAAAGGCTTTGAAACAAAGTCTATCTAGCTAGCAACTTAAATCTTGTACAGGTATATCCAATTTTTTTTATTTGTTAAGAGCTGGTCTGATATAATATTATTTTAAATGTTCAGAATCCTTTTTGTTTTAGGATTATGAGTGGTAGTGTTCAAATTATGAAGTGTGTTTCCTCTGTAAAAGTTTGTACATGCTATAAATATATTTGTAATATCTTAATATTTATAGAATGACTAAGAGTTCAACATGGTATAGTTGATATGTTAATGCAATTTCTGGGCTCCAATATATGAACCTTGGCCATGGTTTCCTTGTTAATTTTCTTTGTAATCAGCCTTGAGTGAGAAACTTTATATTATCAAAGGTTGTTGTGGTGCTAGAAGGTATTTATTAATTTAAATCAATCAATGTTAATTCATTTTTTTCCTTTGACCAATACTGATTTTAGAGTTACTGGAATTTTGTTAAATTGAAGGGAATTTATTTAATGTGATTTTAAAACAATCAGATTACTCATAGGCACAAATTTTTGGTATGGTTCTGTAGGTGTTAATTAAGATGTTATGGTAGTGATTACCGTGTGTCAACAGTGTTGTTGATCAAGCTACTCTTGTACCCTTGTTGTTGCAGGTGACAAGTTGCAAGCATGAGTTTCATCTTCAGTGCATTCTGGAATGGTATTGCTATTTGGCTTCATTAATTGAATCTTTTGGGTCAATCATGGGAATTAATTTTGATGGGGCTGGGCTGTACTCTGTTGGTAATGATGGGTGTTTTGCTTGCTTGCTTATTATTATTGCTGTGTACTGCTACTGTTATAGCTGCTGCGATGTGTCTTGGTCACTGAAGTGGTTTTGTGAAGTAATGATGGGTGTTTTGCATGCTTGCTTATTATTATTGCTTATCATCTTGTATTCTTTGGAGGGATTTGTTTGGATTTGATTTGTAGCAGCAAACTTTCCATTGAGGTTGAGGTAGTAATTAATTTATATATTCTAAGTTTTTAATTTTTTGGGTCATGTATACTAGCCTCAAGAGCTACTGAGGATGCTGCAGAAAAGTCACCTACAGGGTGTAAAAAAGCCAGTTCTTTGAATGAAACCATTGGTCAATAACAAACTGATTTTGCTTATATTTAGTCCATATAAGCAAATGAATTGTTGTATTTATTTATATTGATCTGAGAATTTCTGATTACAAATAGGAGAGTAAATTGATTTATAATTTTTTTTTCCTTTCCCTCGTGACTGGCTAGCATAATACTTTGTTTGGAATATTTTTAGTATTTTATTGCAAGTGAGTTTGGCATTTAATTTATGATTTCCAAATGTGATTGGTTCCAAAGCGTCTCTTTATTCATGTCCATTTCTTTGCAGTTGTGAGTTGTATGTATCATTCATTTACTGAATATGCTATGATGCAGATATCACCACCTACACCACACTGATAAAGACACTAACTTCTGCCTCTTCATGCCTCTCTTTGATGGACTTGGCAATACCCTCAACAAAAAATCATGGCAATCACACAAGCTACTAAGTTCAGGTTCAGGTAAGCTTATGTTGTGGTGCATCACAGATAAAGATTATTACAATATAGTTGCAAAACCATATTTGATGCAAACCAATTAATCCTAATGTAAAAAAAGGAGCTGCAGCTGATGACTTCTGTAGCATTGCCCTGCAACTGGGTTATAATATTGGTAAAACTTACACAGCTCTGTAAATCTTAACCAATCCAGCTTATTTGTTTTAATTGGATGTTACTCGGATTTTTTTGTCTAATAATAGTGTTAGCCTATCAATCATATGAATTATTCATTTGAATTTTTTACATTGTGTCCTAAGTGTTTGTCCCTTCAAAGTTAGAACTTGGGCATGCATGTGGGGTCAACAGGCCAGTGATTGCTTGTTCTGTGACAACTAATGAAGGGAGTCAATTTAAATCTCAAATCCAGCAACTAAAGGTATGCACTTTGTAACATCCATGTAAACCATGGTGGGCGAACTAGATCAAGTTAAACTTGTCTTCCATAACTTCCAAGTGTAACTAGTTTAGTTGTATAGTGGGGTCAAATTCTGATCTGTCTTCACAATTTGTCATAGAGAATTCTGATTTGTTTTCCATAACTTTCAATCAAATGTTGAAAATAACGTGACATTCAAATGAGTGGCTCTGCTTTCAATCAAATGTTTTCAATCTTGCTGCTGATATGGGTGGGATGGGTTTCATCCAGTCCAACCACTCAATATGGCTGATTTTCCACTGTATCATGTAAGTATTGGGACAACTTATAATCAGTCATTTTAGTTGTTTTCTTAGAAAAAAAATTGGTTTCAAAATAAACTGGATGCTTGGGATCCAGCTTAAATTTAGAAAAAAAAAACTTTTTTCTTTTATGCAGCTAGAGATTTATAGTTAATCATTATTTTTCAACAAAGCTTTTTTCTTCCTGCTATTTTTATACTACTTCATTATGTAAAACCTGATTTTTAGTTGTATACGAACGAAATTAATTATTTTCAAACCACCTTTTATCAAATTTATCCAAATAAAAATTGATACATACCTGTTTTATACAGTATAGTACATAGTTGTATCATTATGAAGCTGGTAATTATTATTATCTCATATTAAGGAAAGATGCTCTGAAGCATTACATAGCTGTTTTATACAGCTGCAATTAAGTTGCACCTTTTTACCCATCACTGTTGCAGTTTTTTTTCTAGTGGTGCCTCCTTTTTGTTGGGCTAGATGTGGTCCAAACTTGAAATCCCAAATTAAAGCTAAGTCTATGTACTTTATTTTTAAGCACCTTATAATTCCTTCTATTTGTATCACCATATTCTGATATGCTTCTTTAATTAGAAAATATAGAAAATTATATAAATACTTCAAAATTAACTTAAGTTAGCTTTGGCATGGAACTAGCCGGTGCCAAGGTCGGTCCTGGAGCTTACCTTTCCCCTTCTCACATAGCTGCTGAGATCCCAATAATTATGATATTATATCAGTCAAGGCATTTTCTTCTAATTTAGTCTCAAATTATTCTCCTTTCTCCATGTACGTGAAATTAAAATTTATTTTGCTTGGCGACATTAAAGTGATAATTTGCAACCAATTTTTTTTTGTATGTTTTTTGTTTTAATTAAGATTAAAGTTTGCAGTGAGAAAAAAAATTATGAAGAAAAAATTTGAAAATCACTATTTAAAAAAACATTCTTTAATTGGTTAAGATAGATTATTTATTGAATTTTATAGTAAATAAGTAGTGGATATTATATGCATAAGAGTAAAATAAAAAAATTAAGTTTGAATTGTATCTTTTTAATTATATATAGTTTCAATTTTTATGTTAAAAAGTTACTTAACTCATTGAAAATATGTGTCTTCCTTCATATTTTGGCTTTAAATTACTAGCGCAAAGATAATATGGATTTCTATTTAACTCATTGAAAGTATGCCTCTTCCTTCTTATTTTGTCTTTAAATTATTAGAGCTAGGATAATATGGATTTCTATTTTCTTTACTATTTATGTTTGCCTAGTCTCAACCATTGAGAAGGGTTGTGTCTACTCTCCCATATTCTCACTAATTATTTGGTGTGAAACTAAAGCTAGGTCTTTTGTTGCTCTATATAAGGTGTTTTGTAACCCCAAGTTCTTAAATTTCATCTGTGAAACCTACATCACCAAGTGACCAAAAATGCTTGTTTTGCTGTAGCTGTTTATCATTGCAGATGATAAATAAAGTTGGGAAGGCAATTTTCCAAAGGGCCAGAGAACTGAATATACCAATGGGCTTCTTATGTATGCAGGTGCTTTCTTATTTACTTGTATATATAAAAGAACTATCTGATGAAGAGGAACTTCACTCAGGCACACAAATTCTAATTGGGTAACCCTGTTCCATGCTGCTATTTTCTCATGATTCTTGAACAATTGACTCTTTAGAAATATCATAACATCATGGCATAGGCATATACCATTGAATGGGACAAGGTTGTTTGGTTTTTTATGCATTTTCTATTCTATTGCCTTGCCACCAAAGTATGGTTAAGCATATTGTATCTGTCAAATAACCTTGTCCTGAATTTTCTACTCGTTCACTGATTATAGTACCAACCTTTCTTCACGTATTATTTACTTTAGTTTTTTTTTAATAAGAGTATTCAAGGGCATCTTATTGAAATGTCCACAACTGAGCCCGAGGATCAAACAATTGTGATCCTGTTTTTGTGGTGCTCCACAGGCTGAGCATAGAGCATTGACAGAATCTGTGGCTAGTGATCCTGTTTTTGGCCAAGTGGGGAATGTTTGGGTTGTGGGGAAGCCTAATTTGGTCACATATAGAGGACCAACTATGCTTGCTACCACTCTCCATGCTATGGCAATGCTTCACAGGACCTGCCAATGGGATTGGTTTATTAATCTTAGTGCTTCTGATTATCCCTTGGTTAAGGTGAGTGGCCTTAAATGATTAGGATTATCCAATTGGATTGCTGCCTTGGTTTTTCTCGTTTTTTGTCACTGGTTCTGTTCTCAAATCAAAATTGGAGTTTTGCCTGATAATCTATATTGATATTTAATACAAATCTTTACTATACAGTGTGAAACTCCTATTCTAATTGGTGGGTCATTAAGCAAAGGAGCCTGCCAACATGTTTTAAGCTCTACATAGGTTTTCTTTCTCCCTATTCTCTTTTATTGTTGTCGGTTAGTGCCCAAATTTCAATTTTATATTAGATCTTATCTCAATTTTATATTTCTGTTCTTGTAAATACTCATTGGTGTATATTAGTTTAGGTGTTTAACATGTGTACTGATCAGCTAATAGCATTTGGGATTTGAACATTCAAGAAAAGTATTTTTTAACATGATAAAGATCGGTTGTATGAAGTAGCCTAAGCCACACATCTGAACCTATAAGTCATCGGCACTTATATTTTTTTGGTTGAAACTAGAGATTTTGGGTTAAACTATCAACGTTCTGGAACTAATTAAATGACTCCTTTCTACATCCACTCTTCAACATACTTCATGGGCTTTTATTGAGAAATCATGATTTACATATTAGAAGGAACCGTGAGTTTAAATTTTACTACTATTGTAAGGATTTCAATCTGCTAGTATAATTTTTAGTCTCATTAACAAATGAAATTACATAGTTAAAATACAATCATATAAGATTTTTTAGCAATTGAAGGAGCATCCATGATATTTCTCTTGTCATTTGAATTTCTAGACGGAGACATTCACTGTGTAATTAATTTGTTTTGCATGCAAGTAATTAAGATTATCTGAGACAAAAACGATGAAGATTGTAATAAAGCAAAGGTCAATAATTATCTATAGATAATGCAAAAAAAATAATTAAAAGTGCATTGGAACCAAAAGTTAAAAGTAGATGAATTAAAATAAACACGCTTAGGCTATTGAAAGATGGCCGTAAATAAATAAATAAAAAGTATAAAGGAACCTGACAAAAGCCTCTAAATTAATTAATTAAATGTCAAATAAAAAATTTCAAATACCACTTTATAAAAAAAATGAAAAACCTATAGCAGAGATAGGAGTATTCCCCCCCATGTGTTCAATGCCTGGGCATAGTTTATTATTGCAAAACCTTCCATGAATATACGGCGAAGGACAGCATCTTTGGTGGTTGCATCTTTGGTGATTTAAATATTTATAATATTGCGATTGTTTACTGAAATTAGGAATACTATAATTTGAACTAGTCGTCTTGCAAACCCAAAGTTGTGTTACTAATGAGTACGGCCTGTACGGGAAGAAGAAGGTTGAATTATTGTAAATTGACAGTGAATTAAGATGAGAGAACTTATGATTCGTAACCGTATGGAAATTTCTAACTTGCCCTCAAAGGTACCTTCTCATTAGCTTTTTAATCTCCCCCTTTTAATATCTAATTTCTAACTTGCCCTCAAGGTACCTTCTCTTACCCGCTGGATCCTTGAGGTATGTTTCTATCAAGATGGGCTAGATGTGGCTACATCACTTAATTTTGAGTTACCTTTCATTATCTGCAATTTCACCCTCAGCTGATTAATTGAAAAACTTAACTTGATATATCATTTAAAAGAAACCATGTGTCTGGCTTAGCAAAGTTGAGATGTTATTTATTGATGATTGTAATAAGTGCTGCCAATTTTGAGTGTTGACATAAATTTTCAAATGTCACTCTTGTAGCTTTGACATTGGAATATGGAAGTTTTCCTGCTTCTGTTGATGAAAAGTTGATTTTGAAGGTATAGCACAATGCCCTTTGTTACTTTTGATTGATTTAAGCCATTTCAGTGTAGTGATGCTAACCCTTCTAGACATGACAATCTGAGCTCAGTTGTTACTTGTCTGAGCATCTATATGCCATTATCTTACTTGAATCAATAAAATTGCAGAGTAAAACACAAGAGATCGAGCCATATTTAAATGGATGTTGTATATATCTTGTTGGTCAGTCTCTTGGTATTGGTAGAAGTATTTATTGCTTGCATTCATTGCAAGTATAATTACTTTGCGTACTCAAAATATTTTGAATTTGACATGCAGGAATGATGGGCTCTGGGAAGACAACTGTGGGGCAGATACTGTCTCGTGAGCTTTCTTATTCGTTTTTGAATAGGTTAGTGTGTTAATTGCCCCCACCTGTCTTCTTTTCAAAGTGAAGCTGTATCTAAGCTGTGTCCAGCCATTCTGAGCCATATTTTACCCGTATCTAAGCCATATCCTAAATTGTGAATTTATGAAAGGATGGAGGTTGGATACAGTTCCTTAGGTGTTTTTAGTGCTATTCTCCATTGAAAATTGCAATTTCATGTTTGTACATGCATTATCTTTATCTTTAAATAATATCTCATTTATATGCAATTTCTGCAGTATCACATTTTGTTTTTAATATGCTTATGTTTAGCTAGCTCACGCCTTTTTTGGTGGAACTAGTGTTTTGGTAATCATCATTTTCCTTACATATTTTCAAGTAAATTCATCATTTATTGAATTATTTATTTATTTTTGCATTATTTGAATATTGAAAGTCATTCTGTAATGGTGGGTCTGGATTTGGTGGGTAGGAAAGAAATAGAGGAATCAAAAGAAGCAGATTTTTATTACACAACGGTCATACTCAATAAAGAAATTTTTCTTGCATTTGCTTGTGTGTGTTAAGAAAATTATGAGACCTTGTGAAGATGGAGAGTCTAGGAAAATAAACATTATTATTTACCAGGGAAGAAGACTAGCCTGGGAAAAAAATAATTATTATTGACCAGCTCATGAACAAGAGTGACGGCAAACGACTGAGCAACTGGAAAATCCTATGTGTTCAGTGTAAGCAAGGTAAATCAGCTTTTTCGAAAATTAGAAGGTAAATTGTTATCCTACAAAATGTTTGCCCGTGATACAAAAGCTTCAAGAAATGAGTTAGAACTTATTCTTGAATTTCTATCTTTCCTCACTTAATTATCTCATTCAACTGCATTGCACATTATAGAAACTACCACAATATTCTTGGGAGGGATAGAAAAATTTAATGGTTGTGTGATTATTATTTGGAATTCAATCTTTAATTATTTCCATTATTTCAGATGAAACAAATTTAAGTGGTTGGCTTTAGTTTGTGAGCACTAAAGGAATAATTGCCCCACATGTTAGAAAAGTTGACGTTAACCATTGTTTCATTTTCTTCTTTGTATATATAGTGCACATGTTGGTACTGCATTATTTCATTTTCTTC
>PYAF01005246.1:2962275-3019688 GCA_007407185.1 Glycine tomentella | reverse complement strand
TGTTTCATTTTCTTCTTTGTATATATAGTGCACATGTTGGTACTGCATTATTTCATTTTCTTCAAATGGTTATTTACTCACTAAAATGCTTATTTTTTGCATGGCTGTAGGAGTCGGCTTGCCAGATAGTCAAATCAATTGGAGAGAAATATATTCCTCTATAATTTGCTTATGAAGGACTTGGATGGGTGGAAAAAAAAGTAAAGGCATATCTTCTATGTTACTTTGTAATTTGATAATCTTTCACTTATAATTATACAATTTTTACTTTTTGTAAATTCATTTTTGCAATATATGATTTGATATTCTTATATGATTGCATTAGTCTTTGTTTATGTTGAATGAGTTGTATATGCATTAGTTGATTAGTGTTTCCAGACTGTTCAATTTGTTTATTTATTTATTTATTTGTTTATTATAGAATGAAATTATGACAATGTGGTGTATTTCTTAAATTTATTTGGTAGTAATAATACAAATAAATTTCAATATCCGTAGACATTCCAAAAAAAAAAACAAAACCAAAATAGGGAAGCAAAGACGGTTTTCGTGAAAGTCGTCTTTGAATGGTGGCCTACAAAGACGGTTTTACGAAAACCGTCTTCCTATCCTTTTTTTTAAATTAAAAAAAATTAAAATGCAGGGAACACAAAGACGGTTTTCGTAAAAACCGTCTTTGAATGATGGCCTACAAAGACGATTTTGGGAAAACCGTATTCTTTTTATTTAATTTAAA
Organism: Glycine tomentella; assembly: GCA_007407185.1. Lineage (NCBI taxonomy): Eukaryota > Viridiplantae > Streptophyta > Magnoliopsida > Fabales > Fabaceae > Glycine > Glycine tomentella. The sequence continues at coordinate 3,018,952 of PYAF01005246.1, read as the reverse complement.
ATAAAAAAATTTAAAATGAAGGGAAACAAAGATGATTTTCGTAAAAATCGTCTTTTAATGGTGACCTACAAAGACGGTTTTTCCAAAACCGTCTTCTTTTCATTTAATTTAAAAAAAAAATTTAAAATGAAGGGAAACAAAGACGATTTTCGTAAAAATCGTCTTTGAATGGTGGCCTACAAAGATGGTTTTGGGAAAACCATCTTCTTTTCATTTAATTTAAAATAAAAAAAATTCAAATAAAGGGAAACGAAGACAGTTTTTACCAAAACCGTCTTTGAATGGTGGCCTACGAAGACGGTTTTCCGAAAACTGTCTTCTTTTCATTTATTTTAAAATAAAAAAAATTAAAATGAAGGGAAACAAAGACGATTACTGAAAAACTGTTTTTGAAAGTACACAAACAAAGACGGTTCTCGCAAAAACCGTCTTTGTGTCTATTTTGAAAAAAATTAAATTTTTTTTTTACAAAGACGGTTTTTAGAACCGTCGTTGAAAGTGTCAACTTAGAACGACACCCGCAACAAAGACGGTTCGAGAACCGTCGTCGTTTGGGCTCTAGAACCGTCGTCGTTTCCCCGTCTGTAGTAGTGTAAGACAAAGAAAGAGAAAGAGAGAGGGGAAGAAAAAGTGAAAATAAGACAAAAGAGAGGAAAAATAAGCTAAAATAAAAAAGGGGTGAAAGGAGGATGGGAGAAAATAAGAGGAAAAAAACTAAAAGAAAGGAATGACTGGAACATAAAATTACTAATAGGTTTAACCCTTCACCAAACTTATAACTTTTCTCTACTCCTTACCAAGACATACCATTTGCCAATCTATATCCCACTCTGTCCTAAGACATGTCATCCGCTAATCTATATCCCACTCCATTAGGTCTTTTTTAACTATCTTTTTCCAGGTAAGTTTCGATCGACCTCTACCTCTATTTGTGTCGAGCTTTTGGTAACAAACTCTTGTTCTTTAACGGAGCATCCAGTGGCCGTCTCATAACATGCCCAAACCACCTCAATCTAAGCTCCCTCATCTTTTCACATACCGGTACCACTAATACCTTTCGTTGAATATCCTCATTTCTTATCTTATCCATCTTCGTATCCACCTTAACATCTTCAAGGACAAAAACATATTTAATCAAAAAAATTTAAATTAAATTATTTATCCATTGAGGAGGCTGGGTCTTTCTTTTGGATCTACTGGAGGTCTTGATTGGCTTCTCCCACAGAGGGCTTGCATCAATTACATTACCAATTTTGCAATGATAGGATAGATTAATTAAAGGATTTTAAAAGACTTATTTGTGATAAAAAATTCTTATGATATTTAATCAAGACTTTTAAATATCATAAAGGATAAATGACCATGGTGGTCACTCAATGTATAAATATATTGGAGTCAATTTAGTCCTTTGAAAGAATGAAAAATCTGATTTAGTCCATGAATGTGCAAATAAAGTACAACGTACAATTTTGTCACGCTGGAACCGTTTTGTCATTAAGCTATAATGTTCAAGGACCAATTTGACATTAAGTTGTATTTTTTGAGAACCAATTTGATATTAAATTATAAAATTCAGAGACTAATTTATCATTAAGTTATATGTGGAACATAATTGTTGCACTTTGAGCACAATCAAGGGACTAGATCAAAATTTTCATTCTTTCATGGAATAAATTAAATTGTTACCTATTTACACATTCAGGGACCAAAATGGTAATCTATCCAAATATAAATAAATTTTGCAATATTCAATCAAGACTATCCAAAAAATTTATACAGGGTGTCATAATTTGGTCATATTCAATTGAGACTTTTGTTAGAACTTACAAAAAGTCTCCTTGTATTAAAAAAACATACAAATTTCGATGAAGTATTTTGTATAATAGATTTTGTGTACTTCTTAGTAGAATGTATAAATATTACACCCATTCAATAATCCCATCAAAACCCTTGATACTTTCTTGTGGGTTGTCAAACTTTTCTCTCTCCCATCAAACATAATTCTTTCTCTTTTTGTTGAAGGCAGTGTACAAGACATTGGTACAATACTTGATCATCTAGCTCTTTCTTCTAATCCTACACACCTTCTCTATAGTCAGGTAAAAAACCTTTCTATTTTTCCCCTTTAATAAACTTGTTTGGATGAATTAATTGTATGCATCACAATATAGTCTTTTAAAATTCACAATACGTTTTTTTATGCCAAGATAATATTTGTTAAAATCTCAAACCAACACACCCCCTCAATAATAGTCATTGTCAGACTTTGCAGATGACATTCCTATACAATGAGTGCACGACTGGTTGGTTTTCAAGGCACAACTATACAGAACTAAAATTAATTTTTTAACATTTAAGTAAATATGACAAAAGCACAACTCAAAATAAAACATCAAACGAGAATCATTTGTCCATACCTCTTCAAATTTCTCCCCTCCCTTGATAAGAACAGAGAAATAAACAATCTGAGATTTCCCATCCTCTGTCGTCTCTTCTATTTCATCTATGTAAGCAACACGAAGGGATGAATGCCTGCATGGAATGTTTTATTTTTCCATAGTCAATCCCATTGTTATTTTACAATATTCAAGGAACTTATAAAGTTCAGCAAATGGTTGTATTGACCCACGTTAACATCAGATTGAGAATGTTTGTATAGCAGTTTCTGTCTCTAGTATTTTTTGACTTCTTCTGATAACCGTAGAATTCACAAGAAACAACATAGGTGAACTTCAAATCGGCCATAGTTTGTGCTTCTTCGAGTAGCTTCTTATTTTTGTCAGAATAGCCTTCAGAGAGAGCTGCAAGAGAAACGATGTATATGAAAGGCTTCTGTGTCATATCTCACGATTTGAACTTGAATACAGTATGTAAATAGAGAAATAACCAATGTCTCCCGCAGATTCTATGAAGCACTGAAGGATCATTGCTTGTCGGTAGTACATAATTCCTCTCACTAGTAAAAACAAAAGTTTGAAAAATAACATTTAAATTGGAACTCATACTCAAATATCTAGTAACAAAAATATGCTGTCGATCAATATAATCAAGACCTGTACGATAAAGTGTCTGCCCTCTGTTAGATGCCCACCGACGAGTTAACTCCTCCTTATTTTCTTCAAGACCTTCACTTTTTAGTCGTTCATGGAAATTGGACCATTCATCTACAGTACATTAACATCACAGTAAATGAGTGCACATGTAGTAAAGAGGGGGAAGTAATGTAAGCAAGAATATAAATGTTGGAAGGAGGATACTTGAAAAAGGAAAAGTTTTAGAAAGATTTGGAGGAAGAGAACACTTTTATAACTATAACTACACAACTCTTTTTTTTTTTTGGCTTCTTGGCTTAGTACAAGATGGTGGATATGACCCCTCTTTATACTAGTGGCACCTCCTTAACTAATGGTTAGGATTGTGCCAACACAACTCTTAACTAGTGGTTATAATTCATTCTCTAGAATTCTCCATAAGTTTCCTAACCTAGATATTTCCATGGTAGTTTCTAGGTTAAACTATTCTAGATATTTCTATGGAACAATCTAGAGTGGATTACTCTAGAATTTGGACTACACACTTCTTGGATATTTCTAGATATTGGGTCATTTAACAATTAAGCCCAATGGATCAAAAAACTGAATTAAGTTTAATATTCAAAACCCCCCTTTAAACTTGATTTTGTAACTCCAAGCAATCTTCTCATCTTGACATGATCTTCATTCTTGAGTGGCTTGGTGAAGATATATGTAGCTTGTTCATGAGACTTCGCATACTTTATATGCACCTCCTTTCTTGCAATGCATTTCCTTATATAATGATAGCGTATATCAATGTGCTTGCTTATATCATGGAAGACTGGATTCTTTGCTAATGCTATTGCAGAATTGTTGTCAACAAAAATATTTGTTGGCTCCTCTTGTTGCATATTCAACTCCTTCAGCAAATTCTTGAGCCAAATAGCATGACAGACATACGATGTTGCTGCGATACTCGGCTTCACAAATAGACAAAGTAACAATAGGTTGTTTCTTCGACATCCATGTGAAAGCAGTATCATCCATGTCTCCAGCCCAATCGATATCACTATATCCAACAAGTTTATATTCATTAGAGGATGAGTAAAACAAGCCAAAGTCGATAGTACCTTTAATGTAACGAAGGATTCTCTTTGCAGCTTTCAAGTGTGTGGTAGTTGGAGACTCCATATAGCGACTAACGAATCCAACAACAAAAAAGATGTCAGGTTTGGTGCATGTCAAGTAGCGCAAACTTCCAAATAAGCTTTTGAAGAAAGTAGGATCAACATCCTCTCCTTCACCATACTTGGACAACTTAACTCCACATTCTATTGGGGTATTGATAGGCTTGCAATCATCCATCTTGAATTTTTTCAGTATCTCCCTTGCATAACCTTCTTGAGTGATGAAAATGCCTTCTTCTTTCTGCTTGATTTCAATGCCGAGATAGTATGCCATTTGTCCAATGTCAGTCATCTCAAACTCATTCTTCATCACTTTCTTGAAATCTTCGAACATCCTTGGATTATTTCCTGTGAAGACTAGATCATCCACGAACAAGCACACGATCAAAATATCTCAATCTTTGAGCTTAACATAAAGTTCATGCTCATAAGGGCATTTGATGAAATCGTTCTCTTGGAAGTACTTGTCTATTCGACTATTCCAAGTTCTTGGTGCTTGCTTTAGCCCATAGAGTGTCTTCTTCAGCTTCAATACCTTATCTTCTTGTCCTTTGACTTCATACCCATTTGGTTGTTCGATGTACACTTCTTCTTCAAGTACTCCTTTCAAAAATGTTGACTTTACATCCATTTGGTGTATGCTCCACTTGTTTTGAGATGCCAAAGAAATAATTAGTCTAACGGTTTCTAAGCGAGCAACAGGAGCAAATACCTCATCATAATCGATTCCTACTCGTTGACTATAGCCTTTTGCCACTAATCGCACTTTGTATTTTTCAACTTCTCCCATGGCATTCTTTTTAGCTTTGTAGACCCACTTCACATCAATCGCCTTGCCCTTTTGGAAGTGAGGTTAACTCCCATGTTTTATTCTTCTCAATCACCTTTATTTCTTCGTCCATTGCATCTCTCCACTTCTTGCTTTGGACAGCTTCTTGAAAACTCACTGGCTCACAATTAGCAAAGAGACAAAACAAAGTGAGATTATCTTGATTCTTCATTACCTCATAAAGTTCTTGCAAGCTCCTGAAGCGTGATACTTTTTCGCTTGAGCTTTCAGCTAAAAATGGTTCTTCTTGTTGACTTGTGGTCGGTGAAGCTGAGGGAGTAATAGTCTCTTTTCTTTCTTGCTCCATTTCTTCGTCCTCCATCAAGTTAGGAAGTAAGTTGTAGTTTTCATCATGTAGACCCCAATTCCATTCTTCTTCTTCGTTGAACTTCACATCTCGACTAATGATGGTCTTTCCATGTTAGGATTGTAAAGTTCATAGCCTTTAGAATTAGAATCATACCCGATAAAGATGAGCTTCTCATTTTTGTCGTCAAGCTTTGACCTCTTCTCATCATGGATGTGTGCATAGGCTATGCTTCCAAATACTTTTAGGTGGGAGATCCCAGACTTTCTTCAACTCCATGCTTCTTGTGGTGTCTTTCCCCACACGCTTCTTGTTGGCGAATGATTTAAAAGGTAGATAGTAGTTGCCACGGCTTCAGTCCAAAACTTCTTTGGCATCTTCTTACTCTTGAGCATACTCCTTGCCATGTTGAGAATGGTTCTATTCTTTCTTTCAACTACTCCATTTTGTTATGGGCTTCTAGGGACGGTTAAAGGCCTTCGAATTCCATTATAATCACAAAATTCTTGGAATTCTTTGGAAGTTAACTCTCCACCTCTATCAGATCTCATGGCTTTGATCTGGCATCCACTTTCTTTCTCCACACTTGCCTTGAACTTCTTGAAGACTCCAAACACCTCCGATTTTTGCTTTAGGAAATACACCCATGTCTTCCTTGAAAAATTATCTATGAAGAGAAGAAAGTAATTACTCTCACCAAGTGAGCTTGGCTTTAATAGTCCACAAACATTTGTATGTATAAGCTCGAATGGCTTGTTGGCTCTTGACGAAGACTCCTTTGGAAAGCTCTTTCGACATTGCTTCCCAAGTAAGCATCCTTCACATAGCTGGTCAGGTTGACTGATGGAAGGCAATCCTCTCACCATCTCTTTCTTGTATAGAAGCTCAAGACCACGAAAGTTAAGGTGTCCAAATCGCAGATGTCACAACCAGGATGCATCCTTATAGCAAGCTTTGAGACACTTTGCAATGTCTTGTTGAATATTTAGTAGAAACATTCTATTTCTTGTCATTGACACTTTAGCGATCAAGTTATTTTTAGTATCTCTTAAAGAAAGAGTATTATTCTTTAAGTGAACATCGTACCCTTTCTCCAAGAGTTGTCCCAAACTCAAAATATTGTTCATCATATTGGGCACATAGTAAACAATAGAAATGAATTCATGCCTACCATCCTTTAATCGAATAAGAATTTTACCTTTGTCTTTCACTGGTGCCTTTGATTCATCTCCAAAAGAGACATTTCCATTCACCGATTCGTCAAGTTCCACGAACATGTCTCTCTTCCCGCACATGTGATTGCTTGCTCCAGAGTCTAAATACCATTTATTTTCTTGTTCTCATATGTTGTCCTTGCATACCATCACCAGAGTGCCATCTTCGTGATTTCTCTCCTCCACATAGTTTGCCTTCTCCTCAATTCTTTTTGTAGGGACTCTACATTCGGAAGCATAATGGCCAAACTTTTGACAGTTGTAGCACTTGACTTGAGACTTGTCACGTTTTGGTTGCGAGCTACCTCTTCCAGAGCTTCTTATTGAGCTTTCTCTTTGATCTTCATTGGCATAATTGTTGCAAAAGCCTACACTTCCACGTCCACGACCTCTTCCTCGGCCACGATATCCTCCTGGTCCTCTTTTGTTGCCAAAGTCTTCTTCCTTTTCTCTGGAGTTGACTTGTGTCTTGAGTAATTGTTCACCTACCCCTTGCTACTTCTTTTGCTTTTCCTCGTATGCTTATAAAGAGTCCAAGAGTTGTTCTATTGTCATAGCTTCTAAATCTTTTGTTTCTTCTATGATGGTAACAATATGATCGAATTTTGAATCTAAAGATAGCAAAATCTTCTGCATAATTTTTACATCATCTATCTTTTCTTCATTTCTTTTTAATTGATTAGTCACCTTCAAGACTCTAGAATAATAATCTGATATACTTTCAGCATCTTTCATGTGTAAAGTTTCAAACTCACTTCTTAGAGTTTGGAGACGTACCTTCTTGACTGACTCAACACCCTTATAAGAAGTTTGTAGTTTCTTCCATGCTTCCTTTGCGGTGATTGCCTCCAAAATCTTCTCAAAAGCATCCTCATCTAATGCTTGATAGATGAGATAGAGAGCTTTCTTGTCTCTCTTTCTTGAATCCTTCAAGTTATCCCTTTGGGCTTGAGATAAAGTAGCTCCTTCTTGTGGCTCATTGTAGCCTTTCTCTATTATTTCCCACACATCTTGTGATCCAAGAAGGGCCTTCATCTTGATGCTCCAATTGTCATAGTTGCTTTTGGTGAGCATGGGAACTTGGAAAGCAACCATGTTGTTACTTGTCATCTCTCTAGAAAGGATTTTAGGGCTCTTGATACCACTTTATTGGAAGGAGGATATTTGAGAAAGGAAAGGTTTTAGAAAGATTTGGAGGAAGAGAACACTTTTATAACTACATAACTCTTTTTTTTTTTGGCTTCTTGACTTACTATAAGATGGCGGATATGACCCCTATTTATACTAGTGACACCTCCTTAATTAATGGCTAGGATTGTGTCAACACAACTCTTAACTAGTGACTATAATTCATTCTCTAGAATTCTCCATAATTTTTCTAGTCTAGATATTTCCATGGTAGTTTCTAGGTTAAACTATTTTAGATATTTCTATGGAACAATCTAGAGTGGATTACTCTAGAATTTGGACTACACACTTCTTGGATATTTCTAGATATTGGATCATTTAACAATTAAGCCCAATGGATCAAAAAACTTAATTAAGTTTAATATTCAACAATAAAAATAAGACTCACCAGGATATATCTTGGTTAGGTAGAAAATAATTGATATTCCATCTTCATTTTCCTCATTGAGTTCCTCATCAGAATATAGAACATCTTCTTTGAAATAGGGTGTCAGAATACTGAAGCAAACTCAGATATTAACATTTGATAGAAAATTAGCATTATTAGAATATACAGTGACGTGTATATATGTTGGTTACATTAGAATGATTAATTACTGACAGTTAGGATAGATATTAGTTATTTTGTCACCTTAGTACGCCTTACTTCATAGTAAATCAATCAATAAATAACAGAATATGTGTTTAGCTTTACACACTAACCTTTTCCAATAATTCTCTCTCAACAAAAGTAAATAATTAATCATCCATATATTTGGGAAAGTCAATAATTTGTTGATACGTGCATGCAGGCACAATAAATGAGGTTGCAATTGTTACTGGCAACAAGAGGCAATAGTAATAAATAAAAAAGCCACATCTGATTAGTATCTTAGTCATTCTTCGTATTTATAATTCCTCATAGTATAAATTTCAAATAACTGAAAAAATATTCACTTTTCGCCATGGTATCAGAGCTCGATCTGAACCATCTCTAGTCTCTCTCGTTGACCCAACCATGGAAGCAACAAATCAAAAAGGCTCGCCCAAGGCGGAGGCTGGTATCCTTATTGAAAGGCCTGAACTCAATCATTAGCCAAAAATTGAACCGTTGGAACTAAATCCGATGAGAGAGGTCAAAAAGAAAAGGAAAGGAAAGGAAGGCTATATCATGGGAAACTTCAAAATTCCTGAGAAAGGAGACTCAAACTTCCAAAAATGGCAACCGGAGAAAATCTTAGTCATGTCTTGCCTCCTACCATATCTTAAGGTTACACCAGGCAGGGGCATCTAAAAAAAAGGAAAAAACTTAAACAATTGTGACTCAGATTAGGCAGGATGTATCAAAAAAGAAGTTAACTATTGGTTATTGCTCCTTTGTATCGGGAAACATGGTTACTTGGAGAAGCAACAAGTAATTTGTTGTCACTAGAAGTAGTGCAGACGCTGAAATTGGAGTCATGACACAAGGTACTTGTGAAGGAGTTTTGCTAAAGAGGATGCTAGCCGGACGAGATCAAAATTCCTACCCATTATACAATGAGGATATTGTGTGACCTTCTATCAAAATTTCAAAGAATCCAGTCCTCAATGATAGGAAAAATCATCTGGAGATTGATCAACACTTTATAAAGGAGAAAATTGACCATTGCATTATAAGTGTTGAGAATGTTCTATCATATAACCAGACAACAAACATCCTAACAAAAGTTCTCCCAAGAAATAATTATGAAAGCATTAGTTGAGTTCTAATCTAGGAATGATAAACATCTACCACCCTGATTGAGGGGATAGTGTTGATAATTAAGGAAAGCAATCAAAATCATGGATTTGATCTATGAAAATCAATTAGAATTATGCGATTTGATTTGTACATTTAGGGTGGGTTTGTTTAAACTTAAAAGAAACAATTTTAAAATAAGGGTTTGTTAAAAACACTTTTTTAAGAAGCAAATAGGATTTGCTTCTTAAAAAAAGTAGAAAACTACGTATTTTAAGTAAAAACAGTTTAGGCAAACACATCAGAAAACTGCTTATTAGGAATTTTTGTGATTAATTATAATTTGTTTTGTATCCTTTGTTCGTTCTGTTTTTAAGGATTAGTATGTATAGGAAAGATTATCCCATGATATTCAGGCAGCTTAGATTAGTGTACAGAATTAATCTCCTCTTGTTATTTATAATTCATCATCATATCATTTTCCAATAAGTGAAAAATATTCACTTTTCTGCACCAAAAGGTCAAGAGTTTGGTTCTTGTTGCCCTCATTCTTCCAATATAAAGTTGAATTTCAACACAAGATAGAGTAGAACCAATGTGTTCGTGCATGCTTCAAGCTCGAAGCAAGGACAACTCTTGCATGAGGTGGGGGGTTAAGTAAATCCCCATACATGAGTTTGTCCTTCACATTATTCAATACTCGTTCTAGTTTTTTCCTTTCTTTTCAATATGTTAGTCTATCACAATGACTAACCTGACAGACAACATATCCCGAACTTTGGGAGCCGTTGGCATATTCATAAATAAGGAGTTTGCAAAGAATGTAATACGGCGGCTGGCTTCTAGATTTTGGGGCACATTTGTGGCTGATTCCTTGACTGTTAAAAGCAAACGAAGCCTAATAACCTACAGAGAAGAAACAGAAGCTCGTCAACAACAGCACATGCAAAAAGAATAATGCAATGTATTCACTTAAGTATATTTGTCAAGACAAAACCTTTCTCATCACTGATTTATTGTGTCTAAAAGAAGTGTCAATGTTGACAAACTGCTCCCCTCGCTTTACATGATATTGTTGAGATTTTTGCAGAAAACTGGAAAAAGCAGAACCAAGCCTATATTGTGAAGCAGTACTTATTATGGTCCAAAAAGTAAACCAAAGCTCCAGTCACTGTTTCAAACATACAAATGGCCATTGATCATAACATCATGTATGACAATTTTTACAATATCTTGCAGGACATTGGCTATCTTGGACTCTAGTTTGCCATCTTCAGATTGCTGTGGTAAGAAAAATGATATTTATAAGACCAAAATAAGACTAGCAAGAGGGAAGTGAAATATACTGAGAAAAAAAGGAAGCATGATGGTAAAAAAACTACCAGCAGAGTTAAGAACTTCTCTGACTTCTCAATGAGTAAAGGCAAGCCACTCATCTTGAATTCTTTGACAAATGTTTCTTCTCGTATGCACCGTTCTACTTTAGTGCATATACTGCTCACAGCCCTGTCCAAAAAGAAACCCAAAATACTCTTGAGGATTCAAATAAGAAAATTAAATGAGAGAACAGAGGCTATACAAGTATTTCTCTCTTACTGCCTATCTTCTTCATCTAGAGTCTCATAGCATTCAATAACTGCTGAAAACATATATCCGTCACTCCTAATCTTTTTACATAAATCGTCATCAGTCTTCTTCTTATAATCTTTTGCCATGTCAACTGCTATTGGAATCTATCACATATTGAAGCGATTTAGAAAGGAAGCAAAACAATTGTACGTCGTCCATTCAATTATGATAAACATTTGGCAGTAGGGAACCACTCATATGACACACCTTAGTGGCATGCAAGAATACAGGCCACTGAATGACAGAAACATCAGTTGAACTGTATGGAATTAGAAGAAAATCTCTGTCCCTGGAAAATTAATAATGAAGTGATACAATCACAATTGGTTGAAATTCAGGAATCTAATGGAAGATGTGTAATGCAGGCATGCAGAAGTATGGACCTGTCACTGATGAGGTCTTCCACTCTCATAGAATTTATAAACTCATTCCAAAACTGAGAAAAGTATGAAATATTATTCCGTTCATATGTCTCAGCCTGTGAGAGAAACTCCATTTTAAGACTCCAGATAGATATTTATTAGCTTCTATGCAGATATATAATTTCAATGTACACATATACCAATTCCACTTGTTTAGTCTTTCTGTCTTTTCCGGTCCAAAAGCGCAGACTGAAAGCTCCTGGTATAGATTGAAATCTGGAGTGGAGCATTTCTAGTGTCCTTATCTAAGAGATGCAAAATGTTAGTAGAAAATCACCAAAAATGAGTATGTATATATGGACATAGTATTGGGTGCAATAAGATACAATACATAAATAGGACAATTTTAAAAATATTAGGATATAGGTACATTATATATGTTATTGATTTCGTTGTTTTTCTTAATATAGCCGATATTATATTGGTTTGCTATCATCGTCATAATATTGTTGGTCATTAATCTCTTGAAAAACAATTAAAAAGCCTAACTGTAATAAAAATTATTTTAAAATATTATATTAAAAAAAATCACGTTGTTTGAAGACAAGACAATCATGATTTGATACCGAGGCAACTCAATAGCACACATATCTGTATCTGACATGTATAGCCAGAAAAGTATTACCTTCAACATGAATCAAGCAATAATTCAAATCTTTCGGAAAAAGAAAAATCATGTAAAGATAGGTTTTATGATATAGCGTAGTATCAAATAACGCAGGTTTTTAAGAAATCACATCACAAAAGGGGCAAATTACAAAGGTTCAATATAAAATATTGCAATAAACATGCCACTAACCTCTCCCAAATTGCTGAAGGCTCCAACAATGACACCCAATAGAGTGGCATATATAGCATACCATATTTGAGTATCCATAAAATAAACCTATATATATTAATAAAACATTTAAGAGTGAAATGAAATAATCAACAAAAATATTAAAGCCAAAGTAAAGGAACTAGATACAGTTTGTAACAACAAATTTGCTATCCTTCTAAACTCACTAGGATAATTGGAGCCCATATTGCAAAGACAACACATATATTGTGAGTCTGACCTGTAACACTTAAAGAGTGTGAGTTGAATATACTGACAGAACACGTAGTTAAGATAGTGAAAAGGACATTAAATGTTACCATTTTCTGGAAAGAACTCATGCCACTGATAGTTATCTATAGACAATCCCATGATTAATTTTGTGGGTCCAACAAGGGGCAATATCTATTGAAAGGTTAATTTAGTGAAAAGAGAAACAAATTTAAAGAAGTACAATTTAAAAATATTTGGTCAGTTCCATACAATCATTAGTTCATAACACGGAGGAAAAAAGAAAATACATGAAACATGATTAAAAGAATTCAACAGTTCTTTTTTTGGGAATTGATTCTATGATCTTGTAAATTTGTGTACAAAATACAAAGATGCTGTAACCAGTGTTTCGAAGAGGGAGAGGCACTAAGATGTTGAAACCAAGTATTTTGAAGACACAATGGCAGCTTATTAGGATTATTATAATTAATGCAGTGATGCAGTTTCCTGATTACCATAACTAGATGATTTGGTTAGACTATATCACTCTATGTAATCTATGTGTACCAACAAAAGCGCACTTGAAATGGAATGCACTCGAGGGTCAGAAAGTAGAAAAACACAAGTTGAATTGGTTCATCGTTCATCTACTTCGATGTATTAAAACTCCATATTTTACATTAGGCTTGAATAGTTGAAGTAACTGTGGTAGTGTCTGTGTTGAATTTTATAAAATTAGAATTTAAATGCTGATATATAATTTTAAAATAACATTATTTATTAATAACACAATATGAATTTGCTCCACCCAATATAGTTGTTGAAACTGTATGGTTTAGGTAACAAAGGAGAAAAAGAGAGAATACAAAATGGAATATTTTGATGTGTTACAAATACAAAGAACCTACAGTCTACTTATACTAGAAATTAAGTACCAAATACCTAAGCTTATTTATCCTAATATATCATATGTAATTCTCTTCCTCAATATTTTGAAGATACTCTAACACTCTCTAAATAATTTGAATTGATATTTTAACAATGAAATTCAGTTTGCCATTCAGGATTTTTATCTCCCTATTTTGGCATTGAAGCCATGTTTTTAACTTGATTAACATACTCATATTTTAGTTAGCATTGACATCCATTGTTAAAAGTAAAGATGCCCCTTATCACCTCCGTTGGTTTGAATATATATGTACATAGCCACATTATCACTCGTATGTGTTTTAGTGTCCACACTCTACTGAACTCTGAATAAAAATCAAATCAAAACCATTTTCATAAATATAATACCTCCACATAGTAGCTGAATGCTAGCTTGCTAATTAGCAGCATGATCCAGAAGAGGGTATACCTGCCATAACAAATATATTTTAAAGACAAAATTATAAATGAAATTATTAATAAGCAGCATTTAGGTGCCTTGATTCAATGCATTAGTCTGATCAATTTGAAAAATAAATCCACAAATTGACCTGTTATTGCTTCCAAAATGTATGGTTAAGGGTCAAAAACTCAAAATAGTTTCATAAATCCGCAAATTGATGGATATATTCTTCAGCATGTCTGCCGTAAATATAGTAATTAGATAGCTTTGATATTATTAGGATTAGATAAATATCTTATTGAATCTTTGATAGTATTCCTTTTGCCTTTTTTAATTATGCTAGTTTTTCTATTTCCGCTAATAGGATTAGCCATTTAGATTATGTTCCACAAAACTAGCTGAAAAGCTAGTTGGAAATTGCGGGTTCTGAAAAACTAGTTTATTAAATTACAAGTATTTGATAAAACTTGATATTAAAGAAGCTGCAAAATGTAAAATCACAGAAAAATAATAAAATTATGATTTATTTAAAATGAGCAATTATAAAATTTGATAAATATATTAAGATAAAAAGAAAAGAAAATATAAAAAGTTAGAAGTTAGTATTTAAAAAAACACAACTTCAAGTAACATTTCAAAAATGTTAGAAGTTACTAAAAAAGCTTGTTTACAGAATAGTCAAACAAACTTTTCAACTAGTAAAAAAAGTTAAAAACTAACTGAAATGTTTTACTGAACATAGTCTTAAACTACAAAAAGGATTAGAGTTTGTATATACATATAATATATTCAGTTACTTGTCTCTCTAGGTTGTATCAGAACTCCCAATCTTGGGGATTATATATGCTAACACCGCCACTGTTAAGTTGTTACCACTGTCTTTGCTGCCAAAAAATTTCAGATGATTTTTTAGAAAAAAAAAAAAAAAAACACCACCAGTAAAATGTCATCCACCTCTCTAGTCCAAAATCTTGGGTCCATCTGACTTGGTACATTCCTGATCTCTCTCACCCCATGCATCGCCTTCCAGGCCTTTGTTTGGCACACCTCAGGTACCACCAGTTGACTAATTTTCCCTTCCAAGTTTGATTGAGACCACTTCCAAATTTTGGTGTCCCTATTGTTGTGTCTAGCCCTTGTTCAACACTTCTTAGACATTGTCTTGCCCCAATATTGACTGTTGTTGCTTCTTGAAAGTTTTATTTCCATCTTCTCAAGCAAGATGCTATTGCTTCCAATACTCCACTATGTCATGCAATAAATCTGTTTCTATTTCATCCTTGAGTTCTACTAATTATTTAGTAACAAATGAAAAAAAAAATTATCAAAGAGCAAACACAAAATTTTGGTATTTATTAGGAATCACAAACATATATTAACCTTTTGAAAACATCATAAGGTGGCTATTCTCCTTCCAACATGATCTTTTCCATATCCAAAGATCAATTAGGATTCGAACCCTGAACAACTTGATTAAGGAATACAAGTCATTACCACTTATGTCAACTGTTGTTGACAATAAATATCGTTCTGTTGTTACTGTATGAGACCACATTCAGCATAACTTTACCTGCACTTGAATAACGCATTACATGTTATTGCTAACTTTCTAATAACCTTGTTTCTATACACAAACTTACATGACACTTAAAGTGAGCAGTAAGTTTTCTTCACTCCCATTATGTTTTTCTAGATCATGCCATGAGGAGGACAATTGTTTCGGAAGGACAACATTGACTCAAATTTGAGAGATGAAAGACTAAAATGAATCTTTTAAAAGAATAATGACTAAAAAGAATTTTAGTAAAAAGATAAGGGATCAAAAGTTTAGGCCTTTTTTAAACTAGAGGATTTTGTTAACATGTGTATTCCTGCTCCATTGCTACAATACCATACAGTCCCATCATCCCACCGAACCTTCTCGATAAAAAATCTCTCCTTCTCCCTTGATCTTCCTCAAAATCTCAAATTCCCCTTTTAATGGTTGACTTAGAGAAAAACAGAATGATAAGATAAGCAAAAGGAAATACAAAAGATAGGATTTGGGAGTATGAGTGAAGTAGTGTAGGCAGTAAGAGACGAGAAGAGAAGTATGGAAAATTTTGTCTTGTAAATGCAACATGTTATCTCCTTCTCTTTTCCATCAATATTTGGCCAGAACCCCGAAGTAAGACAAAGTTCTCAACCTGAGATTTGATGAAACAAAGAGAGGGATGAAATTCAAAGTAGACATTATTATCCTTGGCAAATTTACTAGCACTAACTAAGTTTTTTGTTATAGAAGGAACATGTAAAAGATTTTTGAGATATAGAGTAATATGTGGATGAGAGTTTAGAGTAAAGGATGAAGAACCAATGGATTGTATAGGAAAACCTTGACCATTGCCTTGAAACACATGTTCTTCTGCTTGAATTGGTTCAGCATTAATTGCTAAGGTTATCTGAGTTTGAGGTGACATGTTAAGGTTCCTAATTAATGAACCAGTTCTGAGATTGTTGAGCAATAGGCTTAGAAGAGTGAGCCTCATAGGCCTTTGAATAACTCATCAGAGGCACTGATAAAGGTGACATTGAGTGAAATTGAGAAAGCGGAGCAATAATTGAGGTGATTTGCTTGGGAAGTGGGGGCAAACTTGGGAAGGGGACAAATAAGCATAATTATGTTGTGATGGAACACCTGGTGGATGAAAAATCATATTTTGTGTAGAGTACTGATTCAGCAAATGGAAACAGCTTAGATTTGTTGCTAATCAGAGAACCTAGAGATTCATACTCTAGTGGAATCACATATAACTGTTCATGTTCAGACACAAGATCACCAATAGAATCAAGTGAATCCACAAAAGCTTTGATGCGTAACAAAACCTCACAAATTGGCCTATCTCCTTTCTTCAAATTGGGAAGCTTGGTGTGCAATTGACGCGATTTAGCTTTTGGATCTTGTCCCAATGTTAAAACCAAGTTAGTTTGCATGATCTAGCTTTGGCAAGAAATGAATCTGAAAGTGATGACTGCAACCAAGAGAGTAAGAGTTGAGCTTGAAGTTCCCAAGCATGATAAGAAAAATTCTCAATCCCTACTTTGTTACTGGAGAGTGAACGAAAATTGCAGAGGAATTTCAGGACTTACAACAAATCGATGAAGTCGATGTGCTTTTAGCACTGGTTCTACTTGCTGCTTCCAAGCCAGAAAATTCTTATCAGAGTTTCTCCAAAATCGCATAGGAGAAGTTAATCGGTGAAGAAGCCGATGTAGCTAGATTCTATCACCGCAGAGGTGGCAAATGGTGGCAGGCAGCGAAATGAAGAGAAGCTGACGGGTGAGCTGTAATCCTAAGAAAAGAAGGCTGAGTGGTCCCACTACTCTCTGGATATAATTGTCTAGCCATTTGGGCTCTCTCACAATTCTAATGGGCCTAGAATTATCATCAGCATGGTGGCATAACATCCTCCCACCCTATCATTCTAACAAAATTAACAATTAATATTTGCCCATTAAAAAAAAAAGAATTTCTCACTTACTTCAGTAGTGATAACATGTCTTCATGCATGCCTCTTCCTACATATAATTTTGGCTGCAGTATAGTCAATGTTAGATAGAGTACACCAAAAAACATATTTTAAATAGAAAGAGATGGAAAGACTAATACACGAAGCATCTGTTAGCTATTTCCGCAAAAAACAAACCAATAAATGTATGTGTTGCTGACCTGAGCCCACCACATCAAAAAGGTAAGGATTCTCATATTTGAGCACTCCAATTTTCTCCTGAGTGGAGGAAGGAAAAATAGTATTGCAGCCACTATGTTTGGTAACATATATAATACAACAACATAGGTGTAAAGTGACTGGTTCCCCCAATCCCCAGCCCAACTGGTGACAAATCTTATAAGCCCTGATGGATTCACTTGAGAACTGGAATAACAGACTGGCAAAACAACAACCCAAACAGCTGCTACCACAAATTTCAGAAAATATCGAAGCAGCTGAGTAAATTTCATATTCTTCAATGCATTCCATGTGAGAATAATATCAAGAGTTACTGCAATTGAAGATATGAGAACAAAGTTACTATATGACAACAGTAATTGATATTGAAACCACATAGAGAATAAAGCTACCTTAATTTTTTTTTAATATTCTCTATGTTGTTTATAAAAGAACTGAACAACTTCCAACAAAATGCAGGGGTTCTTTTGACAAATATTTCCATTTTGGATTTTGAATTTGTATGTAAACAAAAATAAGTCAATAGAGGTTTATGAATAAGCAATGGAGACACAGAGAACCAAGGTTGATAGGGAGCGAGCAGAGCTATCACAGTTCGCAAGGACGAGTATGCAGATTTAGGGTGTTTATAGTTTCTTGAGAAGCAAGAAACTATTAACCCCATTTCCTATAGATATTTGATAGCCTTGATGTTAGCTATTCTTTCCAAATAAACAGTAATAGACACCCCTGGGTTGGATCTCTGTGCTTTTCAAGACACATACCCAGTCTAAGTTGCAGGTTTCAGAGTATATAGACACTTCCTCACTAGCTAGTTGAGAAATTACACAATTAATTTAGTTATTTGGTTACTCAGTTTGTTATAAGAGTTTGTTAGAGTTTTTTGTAACTGATAGTCACCCACTTTCAGTATTGATAGAATAGCAGCACCTATGAGTGCTTGGCTTGTACAAAGAAACATAATCAACCAAATTCACATTTCAGAATCTTTCTTGTTTCCTCTTTTCCGTCGTTTTCTCTCATGCATTTTTATTTCTGCTCAACATTCTCAATACATGAGGTGGACATCTTTGTCTAATATTTTGAAATTGCTCCATCATTACACTTTTTCAGTATTTGATCAAACAATTTCTCTTAGTCAAGACTGGGTTTCCACAGACTCCTTTTGGAAGGTGTAGAAAATAATTTGTTAGTGCATATAGCCTACCATCAGCAATATATCCTGACATTAATTTAAGTTTTGCTCTTGCAAAGGTTAGAAAGTATCAGGCATTGTTTTTAGTGAGATGGTGGATATTTTATCCTGCCTACTTTTCTCTTCACTAAATAAATCTTTTTATAAAAGTAGGTACAACAAAAAACTCAGACATATAGGAATCAAGTACCTTGAAGAAAATTGAGAAAAGCATATGTAATGAATATAGTCATAACATTTCTCAAGACATCTGCACCAAAAAACACAGCAGTAGGTCCCAAGGAACTCCATGCTATGATTATCATTGCCTGAAACAAATACTTTCAAAATTGAAATCAAAGTTGGATGAAGTTTCAATACTTAACCATAGCTCTATACAGTTAGTTAAAGTCAGCATAATGAATTGCACGGTTCAGTTACCTGTAAAGCCAATATAAAGAATGTCCACATTCGATCAAAACTCCTATACAGATGCAAAAATGTACGAACTTCTACAAAGTTTGTTTTGGGCTTCCTCTTAACATCTTCAGTTGTGACTTGGTGGCTATGGTGGCCCTGTCATCGACATTTGTACTTCATTAAACGTCTCTTTCAAAGTAATGCAAGTTCATCTGACCAGGTGAATATTTATATACAATTGCCTATAATCAATTTAACAATTTGACTAGCGACCAAATTCTTGAATTTAGAGACCGATTTTGTTGGTTGCTCGCTAAATGACATTTTAATAGGTATTCGTAGGAAAATTCAGTAGGCTGTTTATGTATGTGTATTGGACCTCTAAAAGGAACAAAAATGAGTACACAAACAAAACAGATATACATTAAAATACCATTTCAACCTGAGCAATAGAACTAAAGTTCTTCTATATACATACATGACTTATGCTTCAATTCTAATTCAAAAGGACCATCCACGCCCTATCCAACCAAATCATTCTACAGTAAGACTCCATCATTCTCATGCTTTTATTAATCCTGGAACTGGAAGTGAGATCGTACAGTTCTTGGCAAATTTTCTCTTCTTCTTTCTTTCTTTTTAGTTTGGATGAAAGAAGAGAGTTTATTAGAGAGAGATAAAAGTATACAAAACTTTGGAGGATAACAAATCCACAACAAAGACAATTCAAAAGGAGAAAAAGAGAAGAAAAAAAAAAGGGAAATTTCATAACTAATCAGTGTAAAAGAGCAGTCCAGTCCTTTTGCATATCAAACACTATTTCCCTTAAAAAGTTCATGTGCTGAACACCAAAGTGAAACCATAAAACTCTATCCCTTCACAAATTCAGAGGTTATAAAATACACTTTCATGATTTATTTATTTTTGGATAAAACAAGATTGTCGTGAATTGATTTGAAATTAAATCTTATTTTGGTTAATTTGCGGATAATTGATCAGTTGTTCTATCATATATGAGATTTATTTATTTTTTTCAAATGTCCCCACCACTGCAATGAAACAACTATTCTTCTATTTATATTTTCTGCACAAGGTATGTAGGAAATATAAAAGCATTCAAATGCCTCCACCTAGCAACTTAAAATTAGCTTTAAGGAGAGATGATCCTTGAAATATCCAATAAAATTAAAAATGTTATTTACCCAAAAATTGTATCCTAATCCAAATTTCTGGTGCAGGAATCATTCATATTCCATTCCATGAGAACTGGGACTTCATATTTGTAGTTACAGGATTATTCTTGCTATAGCTTTTTGTCTCAGTGAATTTTCAAAACATTATGGCATCGTTTGATCTATACATGTAGCCAACACCAACACGTGCAAAAGGCTTAATTGTTATTGTTGTGGTTTATATCTTAGGGATGAAATAGTATTAGCCAATAAAATCATTCTTCGATATAGGGGAGGAAATAAGATATTACATGGCATATTGGCAGAGTATAAAAATGTCATATAACATGTGATGAGAAATTATTTAAACAACATAGAATATAAAGTAAATGATATGCTCGCATAAAAACAAACCAAATATTCATGTATATATTCTAATTACGTCCAATACCTATGTATTGTGAGAGAAGAATTAAACAGTTGAAAAATAACACATACAGAGAATGTAAAGGAAAAGAGAGAGAGAAAAATAGATACGGACCCGATGTCTTGTCTGTGTCTCATTAGAATGCCTAAAAAAATCAGCTTTGGAATTCAATGGCCAACTTAGATCATTAAAACATTTCTTAGACCTGGAAAAGGACAGGTTTGAGCTTCTTGTCATCCAAATGTAAACAAAACTAGCTTTTGGCACTGTTACAAGAGTTTTCATTATTTGATAACTTTACTGAAACATTTACCAAAAGTATTCGTTAAGATCATCATAATTTCTCCATCTGGAATGACTTGCCTTGCCTTTGTGGCTTCTCTTTGCTTCCTTTTTCACCAAATACAGAAACAAGTTTTAGGCAAACATTTGAAAACAAGCAGCAAAACTAATCCAATTATTTCTGCATCATACTGACCTTTATTAAAACTTGATATATAGGAGTTATAACTGTCCTGAGAAAATATTCATCATCTCGTCCTTCTACTATGTCTGTGCTCCCAGTCCCAGCCACATGAGCACTATTATCTAAAATCTTATTGACTTCATAGCACATCTTTGGGAGAAAAAAAGGAGATAGAGTTACATGATATCTAACTAACAACCATTCTAGCCAAAGCTTGTTATGTTACTCTGTTAAAACATGAAACTGAAATTGAAAATATGTGTAACTATTGGGTCAGGATCAGTGCTTGAATTAGAAAGAATGATGTTGGAACTAGGTCTGTCTATGGGTGGATACACGACGCATGTTCAGAATAGGACTGATGTTGTTGGCAGTGTGAGATTTTTCTACTGTCATAAAATATCTTTGAAGATTTTGTGGTTGCTTGTAAAATTGATTAAAGGTTACTTGAGCTCAGAAATAGTTAACTAATGATGCCAAGTTTTGGGTATCTATAATTTACTGTTTATTTCATCCAATGAGGGCTTGTTAGTTCTCTATTTAAAGTCTTGCTGTAACAAGTTGAATGTGTGCAAATACTGAGGTCAGTTTTGGATCAGTGTTGCTCCACCATTATGTATGGTGCTGGTCGCATATTGACAACATTGATACTTATACAAAAAGAGGCTGCATGTCTATGTTGACAGCAGTATGATGACCTGATATCATGTAGTTTTGCTGATGGAGGTTAGAAAGATGATATGATGATAGTTTAGAAGAAGTGTCACGAGAAACATTTCTTTTAACATAATGAAGCATAAGTTTGTTATGATTTGTTATAAGTATTACAGCATAAGACTAAGATGATGTACTTACAGGGCAGCACAGCAGAAGAATGAATGCTATGTCATTAACAATGTTTGACAGGCAGTTTTTTTTTTTTTTTTTTGTGACACAGTAATAGAAAACTTACATGATGAAAAATATAGCAAAGACATTCAGGCATAAAGCGAATATTTGAAGCTTCTCCCCATATTAGAAGATAAAGTGCAATATAAATCAGCTTTATCTGTTGTATGTCATAATCTTCTAGACACCTATAAAGTGTTAAAAAAAATCATACACCAAAATGAACCAAAGAGCTCTTTTTAGTATATAAACATTATATGAAGGACAATTAAGAGTATGCTTTGGATGC
Source organism: Glycine tomentella (assembly GCA_007407185.1). Lineage (NCBI taxonomy): Eukaryota > Viridiplantae > Streptophyta > Magnoliopsida > Fabales > Fabaceae > Glycine > Glycine tomentella. Next base: position 2,996,539 of record PYAF01005246.1, on the reverse strand, counting down.
AAGGGTTTGAGAGAAAGGGACATGAGGGTTAATTTTACGGTTTTAATTAAATTGAGTAAGAAAAGATTTGCTAAAAATAATAAGGGGTGACTGGAAGGTTACATGGTAATATTTCTTTTTTTCCTTTCATTTTAAAAATGTTCAAAAATAAAATGTTAATTCAAATTGAAAACATAACCTTCCCTTCCCTTTCCCAACATCTTAATCCAAACATACTCTGGAAAGGCGCAAATCCTTGGGTTTTATTATCTAACAATAGATCATTCAATTACCTAAGATTGGATTCACAACGCATATAATGACACCATGACTCATAATTTTTGAAAATTGTAGCCATCAACTTTTCTACAGTTTCTTCATGGAGCTGCAACAAGATTCTTGTTAGCTTTTAATATAATAAGTGGAAGTGCAAGTACAACACTGAAATTTAGCATCACCTTGTCCATTAAATATATATAAAAAAAAAAAAAAAACTTGAAACACGACATTTTTGCTGAAAATAATAGTTCACCTGATAAGATGATTCAGCCCGGTCCCTTATATTCATGTTGGCAAGCAATAGTATAAGGTGCTCCCTTTGATTTGCCACATTTCCTTTCTTAGTATGACGAAATAGAAGCAAACATTTGATCAGATTATTCACCAGAAATGTGCATGACATAATATGGTATTGACAGTGTATATGTAAGGGTTTTTTACATTGTCCATCAATCATTATGTATAATAAGTTTGTTGATTTCAATAATAACAACATTAAAAGTCATACCAAAGATGATATCTAATTCGCTGACAGTACAAAAAAGGCTACACTATCAGTGCATGTATATTAAACTTCAAGAACACTGCACTAAAATTCTATATATTCTCAGGGCAACTCTGTAAGTATGTCATACTGTTGTTATCTAGATAACATTAATATTACGAAAAGTAATAATTTAAGCATAATTTTTGTTATTTTCAGTATTCCATCGAATTCTAATGTGGGACTAACCATTATTTTAAAAGCTCTCTCAAGAAATTGGTAAGATTAAAAAAAACATTATTTCACTTTTTCTGGTATCGAAACCATTATTTCTCTAAAATTTGCTTAACCAAACATATACAATAAATCTTCAAACCACTGTTTCTGAAACTTACCCCAGGCCGTTAAAGATTTTATTCCTTTTATTAAAAAGTAAAAACTAAAACCGTGATTCCAGTTCTTCTATGAATTCAACAATCAAAAACCCTATATTAAGTTCTATCTACATCACTTCATCCACCACCATCTTAAACCTAGAACCCAACTATTATGGGTTAATAATAAGCGTGGCACCTATTTCATACCTGCATTTGTAACCAGGACAATTTTCAATCCAAGTAAAATGGGAAATATAGAAGCAGGGGTGGATATTCATTACCTGAAACCCAAAAACTGAGGCAATCCAATCAAGTATATCATTCACTTTTTTAACCCTATCCGTTGGCATTGTAGAATCATCATGAAAAGCATAATGTCTTGCGCGAAATATGGGCCTTGGAAGATTATCCACTCTACTTAAAGCAGTAATTGCTGCTTTGATCTTAAAATTAAAAATTTCAGGGAGATTATACAGTTAGCAGAAACAAAACAAACAATGTGTGTGTGTGTATATATATATATATATATATATATATATACCCAGACATACAAACCTCGGGAAGTTCCATGATTGCTGGTTTAACACCAACAGAATATAATGGAAGGATGTTATAGTGTTCATATAGTCCCCTCTTATGCTCAACATCCTCAGCATACCTTCTTGTCTGGCAATAAATAAAACAACATCCTTAATCCATGTCTGAATAAATTTACAAGTATTCTACAAATTTTAGTCATGGTAGCCTAATCAAGCAAAACAAACCTTATCATCAGGATTTCGTGGAGCTACCACAGTCTTTATCACTTCATACAGTACAGTGGCAATCTGAACATTCATAGCCATCTCCTCCCTTCAACAGCAACATCAGAAGAATAAGACATCATAACACAATTCACAAAACTTGAAAGCACAAGTTTAAGATCAAGCCTCACGGTCTTTGGGAAAATTCCCCATCCCGGATTTTCTTTTCATAGAAATTTTGGTAGTAGTTCTTCAGCTCCCTAGCATCACTTCTTGGAACAGATTTTTCTGTATGCTCCCCTTCCTGCAACCATGAAATTTAAAAAAATGTTTAATACATCAACTACTTGATTCTCATTTTTTGGGAAACAATTAAGAAATGACTGCTGTTCATATTCATAAATGATCAATCTATATAGCCAAAACATAATCATTGCCTAATATTGCTAATATTTTCCTGATAAAAAGAAGATTTTTATTGAAAAGAATAAGACAAATACCTATAAGACTTAAATTAATATTTAAGATATGAATCCCAGGACAGTAGGACACCCATCATTACCAGCTCAGCACCTTCAAAAACTATAAGAACTTTAAGAAAATAAAATTAGCCAGTGTACCCTTGCTAGTTTATCGAATAGGTAAGTCTTGAACTGACGAACACGACGCCCAGTTGATAATGGATCCAATATATGGGCCTTCTCAAATGCATGGAAGCGACCTAATTAAACAAACAAAGAAACCTCAGTAGTACCATATACTCTTCTGCAAATATAAGTTAGAAACACCTTTGACATGCTCAAACAGTGTTTCCATCTACTTAGCCGATTCATTTCTCTTTATATGTTGGCTTTTAATTTGTGTTGGCTGTCAAAGTCAGAGTAACAATTCTGCAAACATAATCTGGCTTCAATGTGATACTTTACAGTAAGGCCTTGTTTTGGATATATTTTACTGGTATTTATTTTGTTATATCCTTTTTCTTCTGATTTCAGTGAAACATCAGACATTCAAAAAAAAAAAAAACAAAGAAAGAAAGAAAGAATGTCATTTTAGCAGATAATCTATCTATACATTTACTGAAAATATTTTCTAATCAATAGTAACAAAAACCAGAAATGGTGATAGACGGTAGTAACAAGGACGGTCCTAGATGGGGCCGGGCAGTGACCCTAGCCCCCCTGTAACTTCTCATGTATATATATTATTATGTTAGTTAATATAAAATTGTAAGAAATTAATTGTGTATGTTATCATTATAATAATTGTTAAGGTTAATTAGTTAGTGTAAAACTAGTTGGGCACTGCAATGATTAAGGGGTTATAGGTAGTGTAAAATTGTATAAAATTAATTATGTGCTTATTATTTTTATGGTAACCGTTAAGGTTATTATCATTTAAAATAAAAATTAGTTTTAATTCTATGTGTAAAAATAACAAATATTTTTTTAAAAATCATTATTTATTTGAATTTAAACATTTAAACAATTTCAAAAGAAGAAGAAAAAATTCAGCCCTGCAAATAGGTTTTTGGTCCGTCCGTGGCTAGTAACATAAATAATATAAACACAACTTTAGTTTTTGTTTTCACTAAGTACTCCATGTTTGTGCTTGTTTACGAAGTATTCCTCTTTGTGACAGAACTTGGTTTCAAGTTTTTAATGTCGTCCACAGCTCACTGAAAATTTTTGTATTTCATTTGGAACGTGATTAATATAAAAGATATAAGCACTGAAGATCTGTGGAAATTTAATTATGCTTAACTCTGATGTGATGCAGTCGCCCTCTTATTTCATGTTTCCCTATAGCCAATTCCTTGTAATGATTCTTTAACGTGTGAGCTGCATGCGTGCCGGATATAGCTCTCATTTTAATGTTACTTTTTAGCCAACTTTAGTGGTAAAGTGATCGATAGAATGATATTTCTACTCCTACTGAAAAATACCCTAAAAGACTAGCATAATAATACTATAAAGAGAATAAGATAAACTTCATATTTCACTGATTGATTATGATAGATAATGAATACATTTATATAGTCTTAAGTGACATTAATCAATGGATAATAATTATCAACATATATCCACATATTAATCTAACACAACTAAAATAAAAAATATAATTATAAAAATACATATTTAACTCCATCTTATAAAGTCCTTGGACCATTTAATTTTGAACCTAGAGCCCATCCTATTATATTGGAAGGAATAACAGAAGAAACTGTTCTTTACACATTTTGGCAATTTGCAACTTTTAACTAGGAAGATTTAGATCTTTTTGTAGTTAAATTTCCAACTACACAAATCCCAATTTTTCAAAAGATTTGTTTGAAACATGAAAATACCCCATTCTTTTTTTTTCACTCTTCTCATTTATAATAAAAAAAAAAAACTTAATTTCACTTTTGTCTATTATGTTTGGTAATTTTTTTACTTTGATACATTAAATTTTAAAAAATTTATTTTGATCTTTTATATTTTTTAAATGTATTATTTTGATTCTTTTTTCAATTTTCCATTAGAAACCTTAATATTCTGTTATCTTTTAAATTTTAAGCAATTAATTTTAAACTTACAAATATTATTATTCAATCTCTCTTTTAGTAACCAACTGATTCATTTTAACATAAACAACTGATTTGAAGCCTAAAAGTTTATAAACACATCCTTCATTCGAAAATCTCATTGCAAGGAAGGGAAAAAAAAACATAGGTGATTTAAAAAATTTATGCAAGAAAAATATACTTCTAGAAAGTTTTCCTTTTGCAAACACTTTACAGTCTTTGTCAATCATTTGGAATAATTGAAAGAGTGTTCATATGTCTTTGTACTTCACTGTGCATCCACTCATTGAGTGACTAAAGAAAGAGAAAAATAATTTGTTTAGTGAATATAGGAAAAGAAAAAGGCACTCACGAGATCAACCAAGTGGATTAATTGGTGTGTTGTGAGTTATTTTAGTCGTAGAGTAGTGGGTAAAGCCTAAATAGGCTTGTAAATGAATAATTGGGTGTTAAAGCTTGAATAGGCTACAGGAAATAATACTAAGGATCTGTCTATGGTGGGAGATCTTAGCACGTCTCTCACCATGGAAAAGAAATGTCAGCCGTTAAATCATCTCATTTAAAATCCAAAGGCTGAGATTTTTCATTTTTATTTTTTCCCTTTTCTCTCCCCCTTTCCCACTTTTGCTCCTTGTACATAGACCCTTTCTCTCTCTCCCCAATCTCCCTCCATTGCTTCCCTGGCCCATCCTCTCACAACTAGCTAAACTAAGTTTTGAATCTATAATCACATCTTATTTTAGTGTTATAATTGAATTGTAAGCTTTCAAATCAATTTGAACTGGTTTTATATTTCAAAAGAAGCTTAATAGTAATTTTTTTGTATCACGAAACCTGCTTCCAGTAATTATCAAAAATGCAAACAATTGTGGAAAACTAGCTTCTCAATACATAAATAAACTCTTATTGTACTACGTATTTCGTTATTCAGATGTGTGATCCGAAAGCATTTCATTGTTTCTAATAACCAATTTCTGATTGTAAATAGCAGGTTAAGCATAAAAAACCATAATAAGGTGTTTTTTTTTTTGTGCCGAAAAGGTCTTAGTACTACAGGGTCACTATTCAATCCCTTTGTACTTTGTAGTGCCTCTTTGATCTGCTCCACCTCTCAACTTTGCAAGGGACCATCAGATATTATTTACAAATATATTAGTTAGATCAATTAGGAAATTAGTTGTTCTTGTTGGATATATATAAAAATCAATAAAATATATAACCATTAAAATTCAAATAAAATATTTACATAAATTAAAGATATTAAACATATTTTTAAAACCCTAAACTATAAATGACAATAACCCATTTCATATTCCACCAAAAAATTTAACAAATTAAATTTATAATAAAAAATGATATTTATGTTAATTATATTTTTCTTATGAAAATTATATTAACGATATTCCAAAATCCTACTAAATATGACTAAATTATGTAACTCACTAAATTATTTTTGAGGATAATAGTAACCAACATTAATTAACAACCATTGAAGAATAATTTATTTTCAGAAAGTTAAAAAATTGAACACGAAAAATCTTTGTGGTAACAAATACAAATTTAAAAGAAAATTATGACAAACCTTTAGGAAAACTTAATATCTAATTTTCTCTCCTAAGAATTGCATAGCATGCGAATATGGATCTGTCCGTTAGAATCAAACGATGGATGTTTCTTAACGTGTTTCAAAATTTAAGTTGTCAATCTTATATAGTGTTTGTAAAATTTAATTCATCGACAAAAGGTTAATAAAATTATTTGGTTACAAATTAACAATTACTTATAACTTTTAAAGTAACAATAATAATAACATATAATAAAAGAAAAACTATTTGAAAGAAAAATAAATAATACTAAAAAATTTATCTAGAAAAACAAAAATACAATTATTTTTACAATGAATATTACAAAATAATAGAATATATTATTACTATTTAAATAATATTATCTACATAGAAAAATAATCACCAAATATTTTTTTAAGCTAATATAAAAAAACTAATTTAAAAAAGGAGGAAGGGGGGGGGGCTCCCCCAGTGCCATTGGTCCGCCCCTGCTCATTTTACTCCTTGTAAAATTATGTTTATCATTTTCAATACATTCTCTTTTGCAGTTCTATACTGTTTTCTTTAATTCTTTCTCAATTTTCTCTTTTGAACAATGTTTTTTTAACAATGATCAATAAAACAAATTAAAAATAATAATCAAAATTCAATGAAAAATACTCACAAAGATAGGCAACTCTTGGATTCTCCTCCTCAATTTGATGGGCTGCTATGACAATAGGCACAAGGCTAGCAAGTGACGAAGGAATAGCTTCACTGTCCGAATCACCTTCCCCATTTCCCAAGTCCACATTGAAGAATTTAAAGCAATTTTAAAATGTGCAAAAATATACATACATTCATACATACAAATTATAACTTATAAATCATCAATATGAGAGAGATCTCAAGATTGTGTACCTTGATGCATTAACCCTCTATCGGAGTTATCAGTAAATAACGATCTTATCAGTTCAGCAACGTTTAGCTGGACATCAATTAATAGCCCAACTCATCAGAAGAATGCCAGTGTAATCGTGTTCATCAATTAATTTAGACTCATAATAATAATTATTTTGACCATAAATAACATTTATTTTATAATTAATAATTAAAATAGTTCCTAATAATTGATTAATGTTAATCCACCTAATAACTTAAAATAAGATAATTAATCTAACAAATTCATAGTAGGAGCCCTCACCATCTTATTTGGTTGCAGCATACCAATCCCAAAACTATCATTTGTGCCACTGGTGCTGGCCATGGTCCTGCCACCACTGCCACAACCAATGCACAAGGTTTATGGTTTCTTCCTCAATTTTCTTCTTCTCCCCCTCCACCACCCAGAAAGCACAACAGATATTGTGGTTTGAATCAATTGTAGAGCTCGAGGAAGCTAAAGTTTCCGTATTTTTGTACTGGGGTACAAGATGGAATCAGCAAAATTATTGATACCTTGATTCACAGAGAGGTTTCGGAATTGTTCTGATTGCAAGGGAAAAAGGAAGGCAAACAATGTTTTTTTTTTTTTTTAAATGTAAACAGTAAAGAGAAAGAAGGGAACAGAAGTTGATGCAGTTGCGGTTACTTTTATATATATAACACATACATTGCTCTGCTAGCAAAGGAAAAGGATGACAAAATTTTTTTAAAATGTAAACAATAAAGAAAAAGAAGGGAACACAGTTTGATGCAATAACTGCTACTTTTATATATACACAGTAAGATTTATTATTTTTTAATACTTAAACTTTTTTTAAATTTCTATTTTAATTTTTGAATTTTTTGTTATCTGTTTAGATTCTTTAACTTTTAATTCGTCTTGATCTTTGGTCTTTTAACTTTTATTTTATTTTTATTTTTAATCTCTTGAACGGATTCAAAGTAAGGATAAAAAAATGAAAAAAACAAAAAATAAAAAAAAAAGTTAAGTAACTAAAAAATTTTAACAAAAATCAAAGACTAAATACAAAAATTTTAAAAAGTTTATGGACTAAAAAAATAATTTAACATATGTAGTAATAGACTAATAGTGCTACTACTTTTTTGCTCAGTGCCTTTTTTTTTGGTGATAAACAAAAGGAACAAATCAGAGATTCAGAGATGAAAGTCAGAATTAAAAAAGAAAACAGAGAAGAAAGTTCACACACCGGGTTGCATTTGCGTTTTTTTTTTTTTTTTTTTTTTTGGAAAAGACGGTCTCTTAAACTGTGATTTGACGATTTCTTAATTCTTACATGCCAAGAAAGCTGAGGACTTGCGAGTTTGAAGTTGCCATCAATCATTGTGTTTTCAAAGGACTTACGAAAACAAAAGAAAAATGAGTTTATGGTTTCAAAGGTAAGTATAGAGTGTGTGCTCTGCTCCCTAATTAATAAGCCTGGAATAACTGTATTTTCGATTGTACTAAATTAATTTGATTGATTGGATTGTTTTATTTTGTTAAAATATAGAACAATATTAATAAAACAAGTATTAAATGGTAAAAATAAATGGATTCTCTTATTTTAGAAAATACTTAAATTTCTACTTCAATAATGAATGACTTTTATACTTTCAAATGATATTTTTAGCAAACAAAAGTTGATCCGGTTATTAAATATTTAGGATTGTATAAGTTCAAATCTTAAATTTCACTACTGACCGAGAACTATGTTAGTGGATAATTCAAGATATACCTCAATTTCAACAAAGCTAAAGTTTCTTTTCAGCTTTCACAAAAGAAAAAAAAAAAAAAAAACACTTTTAAATCATTGAGAAATGTAATGTGAGAGGCATCGTTTTCCACTGATTATGCACTGACTGGCCCATTTGTCTCTTACATTAAGAAAGAGATATCAATGGGTTAAAATATAAGGTCTTTTTTAACGAGCAACAACAATATCATAAATGGTAGTTACTTATGTACATTAATTAAGTTATTTAGAATTTGAATTCTTGATTAATTTTTGGATATAAAATAAATCATGTTGAAAGAAAAAAAAATTAAATAAACGAGTAAAAAACATATGATATTTATTAAAAGGTCGTGAATGAAAAGGTTGAGACAAACAAAAATAAAATGGATATTTTTTACATAAATTTAAGCCACAACTCATGTAATAGGTGGCAGATTTCTACATTTTAACAAACTTTCTACAACAATATACGAAAAAACCAATGTGAAATATGTTTTTGACATTAGTTTAAAAATTGATGTTAAAAATGTCCAACTTTCAACATCAATGGATACAGTGTTAGTTCAAATCAATGTTAAAGGACTTTTATAACCAATGTTAAATGTTTTTTTGGTGGAATTATCATTGACAAAATATTATTTAATATTAAGCTTAAATATATTTTTGTTTGTATATCTGTTTTGTAAAAAAAATATTTTAAATAAATTATCATAAATCCACTACATGTTATGTCACTGAAAACTCATTCATATAAAACTTATGAAAGTAATACTTTAAAAGAAAACTAACAACCAACATAATAATTCTTTTTAATTGCATGTCACATCTTAATTTGAAAAAAAAAAAAGATGTGAAATAAAACCAAAAAAACTTCAATTTAGTTATAAAAATAACATAAAATATAAATAAAAAATATTACCCAAACATAATTTTTTTAATTGGGCTAGTTTAAGTCATGGACAATATGTCGTCGCACCTTCGGATAGAGCCTATGGTTGGCCATGAGGGCAAAGCTATAAGAAAAAGAAAGGATACCCAAGCCTATATACATAAGTATTTTTTTTTTCTTCTTATCTTTTCTTCTTTCTTTCTCTATAAAATCGAAACCTTCTTTCTCTAATAAATTAAGCTACAAGGGATACCCAAACTTATATACAAATGCGTATTTCCTACATAGCTTTTAAATAGTATATATTGGATTATTCATTGACCATTCATAATATGAAAATGAAAATCGTTTTACCTTGGCACTTAACCATGACCAAGATCTAAATTGTGTTTAATTCAACATGTTTTTAGCATCTACAGAGTGCAGACTCATTGTTTAAGACAACACTATTTCTTTACAGCAATATAGTCCAAATTGCTGCAAATTAACCAGACGACCTACAAGACCTTCTGAATTTTGTTCCCTGATAGACTAGACCATATGTATGGTGTAAAAAGTGACTCCTACAATGAGGGGCATTCTTCATATTTTAGGGATCCAAGCCATTCTAAAAATAAGGGACCCTTCAATACTAAAAATAGGCTTTTAATATCGATTGTTTTCAACTTTCAACATCGATTCTTAATTGATATTGAAACCATCAACGTTAAAAGCATTAATGTGAAGATCAGTTTTCAAAAATCGATGTTAGCACATACTACAAACATCCATTTTTAAGAAAATCGATGTCGTATAATAAAAAATAAACCAAAAAAATGTAAAATATGAAAAATCATCATTGATTTTTAGAAAAAAATAAATTAAAAATGTTGTTTAATTTATTAGATAAATTTAATTTGATATACCACATACCAGCACAACTATTTTCTTAGTTGCTTTGAGAACATTATAAAGTTACAAGATCTTAACAAATATTTAACGTTGGCTATTTTATAATTTATTTAAATATTTCTTTGATTATTGAATTATTTCTATTTTCTCCAAATTATATCATATACTTTTATATATTAGACCCGCGTGTTGTGTTTCCATATAGCAAAAGAAAATGAACAAGAAAACATAAGATGACAAGTAGATTCATCAACTTGACTACCCAATAATGGACATGATACTTAATTGATGCTTAATTAAACAAGCTTATATTATCTTGATAATTAATAAGAATGTTCTAATAAGACAAGATTTTTGTTGAGAATATGTGTATGTGTAAGTCAAGAAACACACGAGGACTTGACTACTAATACAACCATGCCCATATTTTAGATGAGTCAATATTTATTTGTGAACAAAACAAAAGAGGTTCACATGTTTACAACAAAAGGAAATTACAACAACGACCTGACTTTAAGCATTATAATATCTTAATTTCTCACTACCACAGTTCTCAGTCTGTTTCATGTACTCATGTTCTGCATTTAGGTTGAACATCTGAGTTCTGATACAATTTGGAAAACAAGACAAGGAGTGGCCTTAGGTATGTGGGGAGAGGCACTTATTTCCGCGTCTGTGAAGATCTTAATAAATAAAATTAGCTTCTGGCGAGTTTCAAGATTTATTTGCCAACAGGAAGATGGATGTTTTTCTGTTGGCCGGATGAGTTCAAGACATTGTTTTCAAGGAAGGGAAATTTGATTTGAAAGCTTGGACATGTGCATATGAGGACTTAAATATTTTCAAGACAACAAAGAATTCTGTTGAGTCTTTGGCCTCAAAAGTCGGTAATAGTACTAATCTAGATGTTCTTTGAGTTGTTTCAAAGGACAGAACAAAAGATGAAAAATAGGAGGAGAAAAATTATTTTTGATGAATTTTGAAATGAGAAGGTATAACCCTGGCATCACCTAATAAGTCCTTTTAACAGTGGGAATTAAAATAGGAATATCATTGTGTTGTGACAACCTGATAGAAGTGTGTTGTTGAAACTACTAACGGAGCATTAACTTCTAGTGATTATATTTATGACGAGGTTAAGTGTGTTGTTGAAGAAAAAGGGAATGTTGCAAGAGTATTCACTTTAAAAAATTGATATTAATTGCAAATTACAACATGAAGTGCTGAAAATACTGTGGCAATTTTTCATGGGAAAAAGAATGATGTCTAACTTATTAGATCAGGTTCTTTGCTTGTCATTGTCGATCTACTGGAATATTCCAATCCTGAAAGAAAAGTAGACTACTGCATCAATTTTCATGGAAGAAAAGAATGAAGTCAAACTTGTTATTGGGTTTTGGAATAATTCCTTGCCAATGTTACCAAACATAGGATATCTTTGCTTCATCATTTGCTGAAGCAATAAAATATTCCTATCAGTATCTCTTTATGGTTGTCGTGATTCTAATTTAACAAGTTCTTTATTTTCTATGAAAATATCAATTTTTAGTTCATTAACATTGAGCTTCAGACAAAAGATATAAATAATTTATAATTTTAAATAGAATTTAATTTCTATGTACTGAAAAATGTAAAATAGTTTTAAATTATCATTTAATCATAAAGTATTGTTTAAATTATTTTAAAATAATTATTTTAAAAGTCAACAAATTTATTATATATGATAGTTTATGATAGGATGATTGTATAAAAAAATGGTAAGGTTATATTTAAATATAATATATAAGTTTTTAATCACAAATCTTTTTTATTTTTTCTGCCCTACACACTAAAGAATCACCTAATGCAGAATTGTCGTGCAAAGTACGAGTTTCGTGAATTTTTTTTTTTTTTTTGACATAGACAAAGTCATATTTGATTTTATTTTTTAGGTTAATTTTGTAAACTAATTGTAATTTTGAAATATAATTAGGGTTCTATGTTTTAATTGAAATTTTCTCACATTCCAGCATATTGAAAACATTGTACATCTAGTGAACACGAAGTTACATTATAAGCTATATAAACATTGTTCCTTCATCAGTTTTTCATAAGGTCACAGAATCTCCCACCACTTTGTCTCTAAATCTTATTAGAAACTTGTATTGTTTCCTTCAACAGTTTTTCATAAAATCACAAAATTCCTACCACTCTTTCGCTCAATCTTATTGCAAGAAATATATTGTTTCTTTCATTAGTTTTCCTTATATTCCCAAAATCTCCCATGAAAACAATGCATTCATTGTTGGAGCTAATAGAGACTGTGGAACCAAGAAGCAAATCTAAACGATTTGAAGTCAGAGTTGATTAAGATAAATGACCTGTTTTCCAGTGAGGAAAAATGAAGAAGAACTCCTTGACACGTTAACGGTCGTGGATGACTATCTTTGCAACTTCAACACACAAAAGTTGATGGAAGAGGAGGAAGACATTTGAAAAAGAATAAGGAATTCATCTCAGAACTTGCTGCCAGCTGATGGTAATATAGAAGCTTCTCAGTCATCAGGAAAAACATTTCAGGATGCATGTGAAGCTTGAGAAGAAAGAAGTGTTTAAGGTAAATTATAATGAACTTTTGTTCTTCTTCATGAATTTTTCTTTATTGTCTCTCTTACTTTTCCCTGAAAACGCTAGATAGTTGTTGTATAGAAAAACACTATATATACATTTCTTGTGGGCATTTGTGTAGTGGTTTAAATCTTGATAAGGCAATTTGAGTTTGTGGTTTGATTATCTTTTGAATCATGAACTAATTGCACACTCCATTTTTCAACTTGAGAGCCTAGAAACTCTAGGTCTCAAGGCCTGTCACAATCTGGAAACACTACCTAATGATATTGCATCCTTAAGAGAGCTCAGATATTTGAATTTGTCTCAGTTGTTAGAGTGCCAAAGGGTATTGAGAAGTTGACTAAGCTTCGGGTCAGACACACCCCATGATATTTTGAGATGCTCAAGTGCCATGGATCATAGTCCCACTACCTATATGTATTTCAAGTCGCAGTATGTTTATTCAAGTATGCAAGATCTGATATTCTACATTCTCTCCAACACTGGGATAGAGAATGAGTTGTGGGAAACTTTTCATTGATGCAATATCATTAGGTAGTGTTTCAAGATTGTGGCAAGTGTAATTGAGAGATCGGCAATTTCTTGGTTCTCAAGTTGAGAAATGGAGGGTGTGGCAGCTCAGATATTTATTCTCGATCCATATCTCACGAAGACAAAAATATACTTCAAATACTTTTGATCCCTCAACTCCTTTTGGAATTCTTGATTCCCACACTTCAATGTGTTGTGAAGGTGAATGCCAATGACCAAGTTGCAACACCTTAGGACTTTTTTGGGTTAGTCTCTTTAGAAATACTTTTTAAGAGAGATGACAGCTGTCACCAAATTACTTAGATAGCTAAGCTTAGAAATTTTTTATTACAACCGTGTAACTGCACCATTCTGTTTCCAGTAACTTCCATGCACTTTTCTTGCTTATAAATACATATTGTTGTATTCATTTCAACTATATTTTTAATATTCAATATTCAACATAATGTGTTACTTCTATAAACTCCCATTATGTTCTTTGACAATAACTTTCATATATGACAAGCATAAAGTCCCTCCATTAACGTCCCTTGTTTAGCAATTCATGTGAAAATACCATTGAATCAGACAAAAACAATTGCATACCATCAACAAGAAGGAAATTTGCTTTAAGTTATAGCCTTAAAGTGTTGTGTCATTTAACTTTAGAACGCCTTAAAATAGGTGTCATTTTAGCTCCATTTTCTTCGTCTATGTGCACCCACAAAATCGCTCATGGAATTGCGATTTTGAGCAATACAAAATGAGCTTACGCGAGCTCATCCTAAGTTTACAAAGAAACGATTCTGCAAGCGATCGAGTTGTCGCAAAGTATTGACATTAGATAGAAATATTTTCAATTTTTAGTAAGTTTCAAGTTGAAGGCCAGTAGCCCAATTCACCCAGTGATGTCACTTGAAAAAGTTCTTTGAAAAAAAGCTCCAATTAGACTAATTATAGATTTAAATTTATCGTCCTTTTTATTTGTAATAATTAATCTTTCTAGTTATTAAAAAATAGTCAATCTTTATATTTTTTTTTTATGAATTATTGCTTAAAAGTCTCACAATAGAACTGAAACATCCCCACAACGTTGTACCCTCATCTTACCATTCATGATCAGCCCAAAGCTACCTTTTATTCAAATAAAAAGAAAAAAACAGAAAACTAAAAGCATGGGGGATAAGACCAAAATGCATGACAACAGTCAACAAAAATAATAAGAAGGCAACACACAATGATTGCCAGCATAACTATCCCTAATAAACAAAGGGAGCAAGTTTCACCACTTAATTAATCTCTAATCTATCATCTATCCCATAATTGGCAAGACTATCAGCATACATGTTACCTTCTCTGTAAATGTAAGAGAACAGAAAAAGCATTTCCTTGGTAAGTCTATTACAATGTATCCATATACTTTTCAAGTCCCAAGGAACAATATTAGCATTAGTTAGCGCAAAAAGCACTGATCTAGAGTACACACTCTAACCACAATTTTGTCCAGCCCGCTGAATGAGCATGTTCAATTGCAGGACTGAATTCGGTCTTCGTTTTAGAGGCTTCAAAGCATAATAATAATAATAATAATAATAATAATAATAATAATAATAATAATAATAATAATAATAATAATAATAATAGTAATAATAATAATAATAATAATAATAATAATAAGGGACCTTGTATATAGATGTTTTTTAAAAAATAAATATATATTACATAAAAAATAGATACATAATTGCATTAAAATGATGAATAATACCAATAACACTCTTTTAAATAATCTACAATTTATTAAAATTTATTCAAAATTATTAATTTTGATGGATATCACTTATAAATTAGTGATTTTTAATAAATTTTAGTCAATTTCCTCATCACAAGTGCACCAGAGTGTTGGAAAAACGGTATGAGTGAGAATGTCTCTAACATTTATCTTAAAATGATATATTTATTACATAAGATAATTTTAATAAACCTCAAAAAGATATATCATTTTTTAAATCAATTTACTCATATTACTATCTATCATTTAATTTATACCTCAAAAAACAACATTCATACACAAATATTTATATATAACGAGGTCTTAAAAAAAACTAACAAATATATATATATATATATATAATCTTTCTAAATATTTTTATACAATCTTATTTTTCATAACTTCTTCCCCATTTCCTTTCTCTTTCTTTGTATTCCTTTTTCATCACATTTCCTATTAAATTTCACGTATTCTTTCCCTCTCCAGTTCATGTTTCTCTAAACATCCGTGATGATACAAGTCTAAAAAATTATACAACTATCATTTTTAATAATTTTAAAGGATTACTATTTTTCCTAATTTTTTAATAAAAATAAAGAAATTAGTTCATTGTTTGAAGCAAAGAATGTATTATTCTTATTATTTGCAGGTTAAAAATTGAGGGTTGCTTTTAAAACTCTAAACATGAAATCGAAATAAAATAAATATTTTATTATTAGAATGAATTTTAAAAACTAAATATCTTTTTTTCAACTGCTATTTTATATTCTTTGTTTAATTTATATAAATTTTGTTTTTATGGTAAGTGGCCAATTATTGTGATTATATTATTTGTTGGTTAATTTAATATATTAATTTTAATATTCTTTGCTTAGCTATGTTCATATAATCTATTATTGTCAAAATATTATCATTTTAGATTAAAAATTACATTTATTTTTATTTTTTATTATACTAACTTTTGTTTTAATTCTTTTATAATTTAAGTTTTAGTTTGTGTTTCTTATGTTTTTTCAAGGTGAGTTTCTTATCTTATTAAAAAAAAAAACTTCTCTTATTGAATATTTGTTACATATTGATATATCACAATTAACTAAAAAATTATTTAACATTTGATTTATGAATATAAACAATAGAAGGAAAAAACTAACAACCATAAGAACTATACTTTTTAATCATATATCATATATTAATTTGAATAAAGAGATATAAAATGAAACAGTAATTTCAGTCCATTTATGAAAATATTATAAAATAATATTTTTTTTATTACATACCTATATTTAAAAAAAAAAATTGGACCCCTTAGTCAGAGGCCATAGGCCATCGCCCCTCTAATCAAGGCTCATGGTCAGGCCAGGATTTTACACCAATATAAACATTGAAGCAACTTCTAAAACCTCCAAAGTTATCTCTAAATAATTTTTCTAGTTGTTTATCTCTTCATTTTATCTTTTTCGTTTTATCTCTAAATTAAATTTTAATAGTTTTCTTAAGCGAAATTGTCGATAATGAAAAATAATCTTATGTAATAATTTTTTTTAAAATATTTTGATATAAATTCAAAATATAATTTATATATTAAAAAATATTTACTTATTATAAAGGTTACAATTTATATATATATTAAAATTATTTATTTTAAATTCTAATTATATAAAAATATATATGTTTGTATAAAAAGTGGAGAAACAAATAGTTCACATATTTTCAGCCTCATTACGAGGAGGGATCACGTGGAGTCCAAAAAAATAAATCCAAAATTTCAACTCATTTTCCCTTCATTATTGCAGTTGAACAAAAATTAAAAACAAAAACGTACGCGTTAGTGGAAAATGGAAATATGACCGTTACATAGTGGGATCCGAATTCTGAATCGTTTTTGAATTTGGTTATGATTTTATTTCATTGCTTTAATAAAAAATAAAAAAGAGCACAACAAATCTAATGAAGATCCCAAACAACTAGTTCCCACAAAGGAAAGACACTTCACATTTCACTCTCTTTCTCTTTCTCTCTCTGAAGCATCACCATCACCATGAGTACGCAAACCACAAGCCCGCTGATCAAAGAAGAAGAAGAAAAGGAGGAAGGAACAAAGGAAGTGGTTCAAGAAGAAGCGTCTCACCCTTACGCCTTTCATGTTTCTGGTCCTCGTAATTTGGCCAACCTTAATTGGAGAGACCTTATAAGTTCGAGCTGGTGGGTACCCATTTCATATTTTGCTTTGATCCATATGAATCTGGGATAAATTTAGTTTTTTGGCTTGTGGGGTTGTTGTTTCTTGGCCCCATTTGGTCAATGTTTGAACCTTGGTGGGGAAAGTTTGTAACTTGTGTGGTGTATCAGTGCTTTGATCCGTTTTGAAGTTGTTAAGTGTGATGGGGTTTAGGATTTTAGCATGAGGTTGCGATGTTTAAGAAATGAGTTTGTAGGGAATTTGAATTAGGCGGTTTCTGATTGAAGGAAGTATCGTGAAATGGAAAATGTAGCAAGTTTTAGCAATTGGGTTTGTAGGGAATATGAATTTTGCAGTTTGTGATTGAAGGAAGTATCATGATATGGAAAATGTAGCAAATGGGTTTACAGGGAATTTGAATTTTACTGTTTTTTTTTTTTTTTTGCTGAAAGAGTCGTCATGAAGTGGAGAACATAGCAAGATTTATCAACTGGGTTTGTCGTGTCATTGTAAATTAGAGATGTGTTTCTTGGAATTTAGAGATCTAAATGATAAAATTAGATAGTGGATTCAAATACATGTTTGGGAAAATCTATATTTGCCAAAAACGTTGAATTGTAATTTATTTTTGATTTTTTAAGAATTAAGAATTTTGGTGGGTGCATATGAAATAAATTGTGAACTATACATAGAAGGTGTGTCCGACCATGTTTCCAAAATTACAGTGGTCAATGATAATTGATGTGTATCTTCTTTTAGTTTCCTTATATGTTGTTCATTTATTTGACTTTTGCGTCTTTGCCTTGTGTTATCAATCAGGGGCTAACTTTTTTACTTTCGGAGATTATTTATGTTAGAATCTCCATTTTTATACCCAATTTTTTAGTTGCTTTAAGTATTAAGTAATTGGATTAGAATTTTGGGGACCCTGATTTACGGCATATCCTCTACTATTATTAACAATAACATCAATGTGATTTTTTCTATTAGGATTAGGATATGTCTTCGACAAATACTTGATTAATGATTAGTCGACTTAGAATTATAAATTGGCTATTAAGTTATTAGCTATACTTGGGATGCATGGGTGAAGACTAAAATTTCATCTTTAATTTTAATTTATGGCATGGGTCTTTTATGGGTTGAATTTTGCTACCCTTTACTTTAGTTAATATTATCATTGGTAAATAAAAAGAATCATATAGTTTTCCCCTTTGTAAAAACTAATTTTTGCTTCTAGTTTTTGTTTTCTCCTTGAATTGTGTTGCTTTCATTTAAAAGTTCTGTTTAAGATAATTGCAATGGCGCTTGGCACTAAGACTATTTTGAATCAGATATGTTGGGTTTTGACTATTGACTAGAGGTGGTTGAGGAAGTTCTGAATAATCAGAACCTATTAGATATAGTTGAACTCCTTCAGATTTTATTTCTTTTGATGCTTTAAACAAACTAAATGCTCAGAATCTGATATTTTGTTGGCCGGGGGTTGGTTTACATTATATTCAATAGTTTTATACGCGAACATGTCTTTGCTATCTATACCATGTTGATCATGCCTGTTACACTCATTTTGAAGTTTTTAAATTGGTTCATGTTGCATAATCATTTCTGTTGATGTAGACATATACTTTTCATCGGATTCTGAGATTTAATCAACAGCAATTTTGAGGCTAAGATCAAGGATGAGTTGAAGCCCATTTGATGAGGAGTTTGTGTTGAAAATGGTTTCTATTTTCTAAATCTCTATTTGTATTCGTAAGCCACTTAAATGTATTATCATATGAAATGCACCCATAGTCCATATATCTATTTCACCATTGTCTCAGAGAAAGCAAGTCAGTATAAGCGGTTAACGTAAACTTCTTTAAGTCTAATTTAATTTTAAAACATTTGAAAATCATGAACTTTTTCTTATTCTTTTATGCTTTAACTTTTTTTTTCATAACAATTTTTCACTCTGTGGTCTATGCTTGTAACTCGAGTATCATATTAACATTAACTCTACCAAGAGTGCATTATTCTTCATGTCATTTTGAACATGAAGGAAAAGCATCCATGCTTTACTGGCACTGAATATATTCTTTCAATGTGTACTGATAACTATTTTGTTGTATGCAGGAAGGATGCAAATTACAAAAGAACAGTCATTGCTTGCTTTATACAGGCAGTTTACCTGCTTGAACTCGATAGACAGGAGAACCGAACGCAAGAAAACGCTCTAGCCCCAAAGTGGTGGATTCCCTTCAAGTACAAGCTCACACAAACATTGATTGATGAAAGAGATGGATCCATTTTTGGTGCAATACTTGAATGGGACAGATCTGCAGCTATGGCAGACTTAGTACTAATTAGACCAAGTGGTGCCCCCAAAGCTGTTTTAGCGCTAAGAGGAACGTTACTCAAAAGCCTTACAATGCGAAGAGACATTGAAGACGACCTTCGTTTTCTTGCCTGGGAAAGCCTGAAGGGATCTGTCAGGTTTAAAGTAGCTCTGGAGGTACTAAAGTCAGTTTCCAACACATACGGAAGCAGCAATGTTTGCATTGCAGGGCATTCATTGGGAGCTGGCTTCGCTCTTCAAGTGGGAAAGGCATTAGCAAAAGAAGGCATTTATGTGGAGACACATTTGTTCAATCCACCTTCTGTTTCCCTAGCCATGAGTCTAAGAAACATTGGAGAAAAGGCTGAGTTAGTTTGGAAGAGACTTAAATCCATGCTTCCTTCTTCGAGTAATGAAGAAGCTCAAGCTGGCAACGATGGAGACAAGAGTTTGAGCATAGGACTAAAGAGTTGGATACCTCGATTATCATCTAGCTTTAAGAATGCCGGTTTTGGTGTTGGAAAATGGGTTCCTCATCTGTATGTAAACAACAGTGACTATATATGTTGCTCTTATACGGACCCCGAATGCTCAGGAGGAGGAGAGAAGATCAATGATGCTGACAAGGAGAATATTGGTCCGACGAACGGACAAGTTGCGGCAAAACTGTTTGTTGTCTCCAAGGAAAAGCAGAAGTTTCATGAAGCTCATGCCCTGGAACAATGGTGGTCTAGTGATGCACAACTTCAGCAGGCTAATAGCAAACTCATAAGCAGGCAACTTAAATCTTTGTATACAAGTGGCGGTACTTCTTCACAAGTAATGCAGGGAAAATTACCTAGGTAACAAATGGTGATATTGCTCTGCTTGTTTGTGAGATGAGTTGTTTTTTAATTCTTGATTATAATAATTACAATTTGGGTTGTGTTCATATATTGTTACTTATGGTTTTCTTATATTTTTCCTTTAAACAAAATTGTATCAATTTACCTTCATTTACCCATCAATATTTGGTGTACATTTTCATCATTTCAATCCTTGTTCAATTCTTGCACAATGGATAACATTTTCGATCCACTTTAACCGAAGCGCTTTTATAAAGTGAATCAGTTCGGTTTTTATTTTAAAAAGCAGATCGGTTTTTTAGGTTTCAATTCATTTATTTATTTTTATCCTTGCATGGATCAGCTTTCCTAAATAACTGAATCAATATGAACCAAAACTCTTCTAAAAAATGGTTCAGTTAATTGAATCATTTTCACACCCCTATTTTAAAGTCAAGCATCAATTTTGTCAACATAATTAGTATTATTGTGATAAGTCTATGCTGACCACCTTATAGCCCAACACGCAGCTACAAACAGGCCAGGGAGAGAGTAATAATGCATTCAAAAGACTTCAAAATCTAATTTTCGTTAGTTTTATTTATTATTACCTTTTTTTATAGCCTGTAATTGAAGAATTAATATTGAAATAAGTTGGTCAACAATAAATAAAGTCTACATGATGAAAACCTTTCGATTCATAAAATTTTACCATCTCATCAACTTCATGGATAAGCACATAATAAGTCACCTCTAAAAATATTTAAAGTGTTTATATATTATTATAACAATAGTTTTTTTATACTGGTATTAAAATTTATAAAAAAAAAATACTAAGAAATACATAAGATTACAATGTTAGTTGACACGAAGGGAGAAGAGAAAATAATGTAGTTGTGTCACGAAGAGAGATAAAAAAATTTATCAGTTTTTCTTTTTGCTGAGAAAAATTATAAGTTTTAATGGAGTATTTGTAATGTTGAGATATCCCTATATGATTATCCAAAATTATTCGATCTATCTAAATTATTTCTTTCCTCATATATTACCTTTTTTCACTAAATTTCTTACTCTGCTCCTAATAATAACCATCATTTTTCTTAGAAACACCAACACTAATGATATTCCAAATTGGATCTCTCAAATAATATTTTTCAAACGTATCCTTCTCCAGTAAAATAACAAAGCTACTATCTATTTGTGTAATCCCTTAATAGATCTAAATAATATTGTTAACAACATCCCTGCATCAGGGAATTATAGTATCTCAAATAAAAATTAATATATATCGTAAACAATTAAATGGAAAATCCTTTCTATATTTATCATCTTTCACAAAATAAATAAGTAAAAAAAACAACAAATTCTCACCTTCCTTCATCTTGGATTATGTTATTTCAGTGTTGCAATAAGTGAGAGACGGAGTTTAATCATTGTTTTATTAAATATTGTGATTTTTTAAAACTTTGTTTGATTAGGTGCATTAAAACAATAAAAAAAATTCAAAATAAATCTAAAAGGAAAGTAATGAATTTATTTTAAATTTGCATAAAGGAAATTAGAACAATCATGATTTATAGTCTTAAATGCAAACAGTCGCGAAAAATAATGTACGTTAAGAATCGTGGTAGAATTTTCCGAGGATTTTAAACCATTGGAAATTGTTTGAAATGAATTAATCACTATTTTAAGCAATTTTTGACGGCTGTAAACAGCTAGAAATTAAGTTTTCGCAAAATGTAACTGACTTGACGATAATATTTGACGGCAAAGACTAAACCCAAATAGACAAAACATGGAGGATTAAGACAAGTCAAACTTTTGAAATTAAAAATGAAAGTCCAAAAAAGTTTGAGTAACTAAAAACATAACTAATGCTAAAGTAATATATACTATCTCAAATAGTTTCTCCGGTAAAAGTTTAAGGGATATTTTAGTAATTTTAATTGCATTAAAACAATAAAAAAAGTTTAAAATAAATTTAAAAGGAAAGTAATAAATTTATTTTAAATTTACATTTTTTTTCATCATAAAGAAAATTAAAACAATCACGATTAATAATTTTAAATGCAAGCAGTCACAAATTCAAATTCAAAATAAAATTAAAAAAGTAACAAATATATTTTTAATTATCATTTATGCACATTTAACTTTTATTTTAAGAGATATTTTAGAAATTTTAAGTGCATTAAAACAATAAAAAAAGCTCAAAATAAATTTACAAGGAAATTAATAAATTTATTTTAAATTTGCATTTTTTTCATCATAAAGGAAATTAAAACAATCACGATTAATAATTTTAATTGCAAGCAATCAAAAATGTTCAAATTAAAAATAAAATTAAAAAGGTAACAAATATATTTTTAATTATCATTTATGCACATTTAATTTTTTTATTATGCATAAAAGATAATTAAAATATATTTATTACTTTTTTATATTTTTTTGAATTTGAATTTTGTGACTGCTTGTATTTAAAATTATAAATCATGATTATTTTAATTTATTTTATGTTGAATTAATGCACATTTAAAATATATTTATTATTTTTCTTTTATTTTTATTCAATATTTTTGTGATTGTTTTAATGTACTTAAAATTACTAAAATATCTTTTAAACTGTTGGGACGAGAATTTTTAAGACTGTGTATTACTTTAAGTAATAAATGATAAAGAAACACACAAAAAATAAAAGATAAATGTTTGGATTAGCTCACCCTTTCAGGACCTCCACCATTCATATTCATAATTATCTTCTGTCTAGATACTTCATCTCAATGTCATGATCATACACAACACATAATATGCATACAAAAGTTTTTATAGACCCTTTCTAGTAAGTCCTATTCTCTATCCTCATAGGCTAAGTCCTTAACAAGGCACAACTCGAGTCCATTTTCACCTCTTAAAGGCTAGGTAACTCATCTCCACAATGTTAAGTAATGTCAATCATTACATAGGGGTACATAACTCACATAAAATTGAAGTATAATAGACAGTCTTAACCTAAAGAATAGGTAATTTCCTCCATTGTAAAGCATAGTTTCACTCTATGAAGGATGACCTTGTTTCACAAGAAATATGTGGATAAGATCATACCTTTTGTCACATTTTCCCATGTTATGTGAAATTGGGCCTTACTTAGTGACATTGGCTTTTAGTTCAATGAGACCACTCTCACTTAGTGATAGGTCAGAAGGATATACACTAACTCTCTTACTCATTTTCACTCAGCAAAACTTGTTCTTGCTCAGCCAATTCTCTTTCACTCACTAGCTTAAGCTTAATGAAATTGGACTTCGCTAACCAATATTAGTTTTTTGCTCGATGAGATATCAACAAATTTGTTCCAAGGGTTTCAAACAATTGTCTTCCTAATTTACGCTTAGTGAGACACTTCACTCACTTAGCAAATTGGTTCTTAGAATTCTACCCACTCTGGCCAATTTTCGCTCATAAAGGCATTATTCTCAGTTAGTGAATGACTCAAAAGTTAATCCAACCTTTGTAATGATCTCGCTAAGCAAAAGGAGATAGACAAATGTCATGAATCAAAATTTTCCATAAAATTCTCTTTGCTAAAAGTAAAAGGTTCCCAAACATCGTAAATCATACACAACGAGTCAAAAACCAATTCCTAACACAATCTAATCAATGCAAATTAAACACATAGCACATATGCATGATACGAATTTAACAAATCAAATAATAAATTATCATACTTAAATGTCAAGAACACAAAAATGGAAAGCATCAAGAAAAATCTAATAATAAATGATCAATCACATAATTGAAAATGAAACTCATATCAAGATTGGAGAAATCACATCTCATACAAATCAATTAATTAGGATCAAAGGTCAAATCCTTAATCTACAACTATTGTCGCACCCATAAGCGAGATAACTCACTCCTTATTACATCAGAAAAGGGTGAATCGACAAGACGAAGGTGAACATAGATCAACAATAATCCCTTTGATTTCTCAATCAAAAATGCTATGATGTTCCCAAAGGTTCATGGCTTCTTGCAATGGCTCTACAATAAAACACGTACTTTTCAAACACGTGCAATTAGGTCTAGGATACTAGACAATTCTTAACATTAGTTGGGCTACAAATACAAGCGCAAAGGCCCAACTTAGAAAAAGAGGTGCACAAATAAGAAAAGGCTCAAAAACAAAACTTAGAAACTCCGCTTATTATAAAACTAATTTTAATTACCCATCTCCATTTTCCAAAATATCTTTATTAAATAATTACCACAATATCACCACGTTACTTACAAAAAACTTACATATAAGGAAATTTAAAGAAATTGGGATCTTACAGACACCAATAGTACCCTTTTGCGATTTGTCACCCATTTTGTTAGATGAAAATCCATCTCACATGGATATTTATTGAGTGGATATTTACACTTTTTTTCAATATTTGCGGATATGCATGAATACATGAGGATATTTGTTAAAATAAAAAGAGTAGAACATATTTATACAAATTATAAACAAAAAATTTAATAAATAAATGAAATATGATAAAAAAAAAACATTAAAACATATACTTATACTAAAAAAATAATTTAAAATATATTTATATTAAAAAAATGAACAACTTACTGTATATATAATTAAGACCATTTAAATAATTTCATATTACAGATATCCACTAGACAAGTTAAGTCCGTTAACACTCACCCTTGTTAATACTTAATCTCATCATAAATGTTTTTATAACTCAAATATAAACCACTCTAACACATTTCTTTTCCAAAACTTTTCACAACATTAATCTTGGCACTCGATGTTATATTTTTTTCAAATTAATAAAAACCGTATTTAAAGCAATTTATTTTATCCCTAGTGTCCAGCATGTAAGGATAATTTCCAAGATAAATACTCCACCTATACCACTCTCTTTGATATGGACTCTTCGCTGTGCACAATACACACATCCGAAGATTTGTCTATTTGTATTGACAAATTTTTTTTATATAGAAGTTGTTTTATGAAGCTACATGGTAAAAATTGAATAAAATATTATAGCATGCATGATCTGCTATATGTTTGCTGGCAAGGAAGCACGGGATAAGGAAAAAAACAGAAGTGTATGAGGTAGAAGGACTTTGTAGGCACGCCATCGGTGATTCATTCATTTGTCTGCTCTTGAGTCTAAATCAACATTTTTAATTAATATATGAAGTACCAAACAAATTAGAGTGTGACATCATATTAAAAAGTCCTTTATGCAAATTATTCTCCCCTCAATATTACACCAATACACATTTGATGCCATTATTATGTATGAAGAAGCAGTGAAAAGTACTAGTGTCGTATACGTATTTTATTTATAATATGTTAGTATAATGAATGCACTCTTATTCGAGATTATAATGTATACACAAAATTAAGGAATTGCTTTTACAAGCTTGGAAATGGTTAGAACGTAGAAGTCATGTTTTGTCTATATGATTTGTCAGATAATAATGTATACAATAGCATCATAAAATATAAGTAATTTCAATTGTGTTTAAACCCTTCAGGATTGTAAAAGATGAAAGATGCAAATGAAGAATATGAGTAGTCATATTTTGTCTATATGATTTGTCAGATTTCATCTCCTAACATTTATTATTTAAAAAAATATTTTTACATTGATCAATATGTGATATTTTTTATCATGATTTTTAAGTGTATTTGAAATTTTTATTGTGAAAAGCAAACACTTTTAACAACGATTTTTAAACTGTCTTAAAACTCGATTTTTGCATCGATTTGTGTAGAAATCTTCTTGTAATGTTTTTTTTTTTTTAAAAAAATACAATTTTCTAAAAAATTGTCTTAAAAAATAAATTTTCTAATATGATTTTATGAAATAACTATCTAAATGTTTTTTATTAATAGCCATTGCCTTTAAAAAAAGTGGACAATCATCAGCATAGTGGCCTTTTTTTTTTTTTTTTTAAGAAAACTGGAGCACATTGCTTATTTGCCTAGTAGGTTAACCTCAAGCATGGTGACATGCATGCTTCATGCAAGCATGCTGAATAAAATATAACTAACCACTGCAAAATATAAATATGTAGCCTCATGAAAGATTAACCCTGGAACCAAGCTCAAATACTAATTAACAAAAGCAAAATCATATGCATCACTTATAGAACTGGGTTACATACAAAAAGAATACTTATACACATAACACAAGACATGAACAAGAAAGGTAAATCAAGAAACAACATCATGGATGATGATCTTCCTTAAAAAAAGATGATAGACTTGTTCATAGTAATCCTGACAACTCATAATCATATATGCTAACATCTGGCTGCATCATCTGTTCATAACAATTGTACAAGGGATTTGATTCAACATCAAGCAGTAGTGACTCAAGATTCTGGTATGCCAAAAAATGGTCTATAGATTGGTTGGTCACTGAGTCTTGTTGGAAGGCTAGGTCATCTATGCATAAGTGGTTGCAAACTTGGTTAAATTCTTCAATCATCAATGCATCACAGCACAACTCAGGTGAGTTGCTAGTTGCTTCAGGAGAAATTGACACATCATCAGGACTAGTTTGAGGGTCACTCTCATGAGGCTCAGTTCCAATATTAAGGGGGAAATTTTCAACCATGTTTGGTTCCAAAGGAGGTAGATAAGTGTTATTGGAACTTCCATTGCCAGTTAGCTCTTGAACTAACTTCTTGAAGCTTGAGCTGTCAGTGATGTAGACCTTAGGCCTCAAGACCTTGATCAAAGTGTTGAATTGATGTTTCTGATGATCAACCTTAGATATTTTCAGTGATTCTTGACTTACTTTCCTTCCCATGGTGATGATTTCTATGTCTATACAACTGGCCCTTAGTAAGGCACTTAGTAATATTCTCCCACCTCTCGGAGGATACAAGGAACTTAGGTATAAATATATATTCATATAGTAGATATAGTGGAAGATATGCATGAGGGAGTGGATACTGAACAAATAGCATGGTATGAAACACTAGATGCTGAAAATGATTTTACTCGTTTTTTAAAACAAAGCTTGTTTTATTAGGTATCCTTACCCACCAGACAACCTCTAATAAGTTTAAATAATAAAAATTAACAAAATATCCCTAACACGTTGTTGTTAACATAACCAGTTAAAAATTATTAAGACTCACAAGTGAGCTCGTTAAATAAAATGTAGGATTCATCATTTTGTGAGTTCTAATAAATTTCAGTTATCAGTAAAAGTGTGTTAGAAGAGTATATTGTTAACATTTTTTTTTTAAAGTTTTAACAGTCTCTCTCCCCTTGTCCATTTTGAAGTATGACCTATGAAAAGAAGATATGCTGAATTTTGTTTTTACATGGAGATGTGGATGTTGGTCAATTCAATAAGATATTTTTTTCTCGAATAGAA
The DNA here is from genome assembly GCA_007407185.1 of Glycine tomentella. Classification (NCBI taxonomy): domain Eukaryota; kingdom Viridiplantae; phylum Streptophyta; class Magnoliopsida; order Fabales; family Fabaceae; genus Glycine; species Glycine tomentella. The sequence goes on along the minus strand of PYAF01005246.1, from coordinate 2,968,495 downwards.
ATAACTTGTTGTAACAGTAGATATAGCCACATGAAGTAGAAGGGCATTGAGGGCACGCAGCTTAATATTCAAGCAACATGATGCATGATTAATTAATTATTTCTTAATCATCTCCCCTTAATAGCATCTGTGCAGTGACAGAATCAGACAAAAGGAAAACAATTAGATATAGAATAAGGTTAAAGAGATCAATAATCTATTTTACTCCTCCTTAATTTCCCTATTGCTTTTCCGCTAGACATAAATGAATTCAAAGCATTATCCAAAATATTGTTTGTACACCCGAATCTCTCCTTAATTTTCCTAATATTTTTTGCTAGACATAAATGAATTCAAAGCATTATCCAAAATATTGTTGGTACTACTAATGGTATTAATTTGGGTATGGGCATCTATATCTGAAATCTAATAGACCTTCTACGCTATGGCTAGGATATATAGCTTTTATTTTCATTTATGCTCAAAATTGAGTGCACCCTCATCTTCAGGTCCAATCTTGTATATAATATATTATTGTGGAAAATGGAAATGATTGATTGCTTGTTATGCATAAATCAATTTGAAAATGAAAGCCTTATTTGTATCACATTCCTGTGTGAATGCTTGCGCACGCTATGTCATTGTCATGCTCATATTAAAATCAATAATTTTGGCATTGGCTGTCGATGGTGCAACTGAGAGGCACTCCTAACTGCCTAGCTATAGCATGACACATCTTGCTCAATATTCAATAACTTAAGTAAACTATTAAGCACTTGAATTCAAATCATATATTTTGTAATTATAAAATAATTAATACATCATGTTCTCACATAGAAATTTTAGCTAAAAGATCAGTTAAACGCTCACAATGATTTCTAAAGAATCAATCGATTGTTGCTAAAATAGAGACTATGTTTCTGGGCTGTGGATTCCTAGACTACTTCAAAGAGTGTCTAGTGTTGCAGGCTGAGCAAAAATTAAACTTGCGCAAAAATAAAAGAACAATAAAAGCAATAAAAATAAATGTAAAGTAAATAGGAAATTTTGATTGATTGATTGATGTGTTTGAAAAAGTATGTAAAAGTCCTGTTTATACTGCTAAGCACTAAATTACCCCTATGACCTATCTATACTCTTTCAGAGATGAATGACTTTTATATCACCTAGTTTTACAATAGATCAGATAGTTACATTAGCTGATCTTACAACGAAATAACTAACTCTTGATAACCACCAGAACATTCACCTCCTAAAATATAGTCACATTTTCCTCTTTTGAGTGCATTATCTACTTTCAATGGTCATTAGCATTATTTTGAAAATAATAACTTCTTCCTATTTTCAACGTAAGGGTGAAGACTACTTTTCACCAGTTTTAGAATCCGTTTAATTCGTTAAAATCATCATATTAAACAAGACGACTTTAATTGTTAAAAAGTGGTCCATTCTATCACGACGACCAAGACAACTTCAAGTGTTGCAAGAGAGACTGCAGAGCCTCTACCAACCTATGTCCATTCTTCCACCGTTGACACCGCCTATGAAAAGGTTTAGTACCTACGACGTTTTTTGAAGCAATCGAATGAGCTTTTAGATCACACAAATGTCTCTTTGAAGTGATTGTGGATTTTTGTTTTTTTATAACACTCTTGTATGTTCGTGATGGTGGTTTCACCGTAGACCGTAGCGGCGGCAGAGGGGAGGGGTCGGTGGAGGGTTAGAATGTGGGGGTGGTGTAGTGGTGAGGGGGTAGTTGTGTCTATTTGGGTCATACTGGGGTGTAGGAAGCAAAAAGTAAGTTGTGCAGGAAGTAAAAGCCCGTCCAGTTTTACCCAACAGGCTAAGTGGGCTGGAGTCGGGCTGGCCCAGTAGCTAAACACAAGTTTGAATTAAACTTATTAGGACACTTTTTCTAGGGTGATCACTAACTAGCACATTACTTGATATGCAAATTGAGGATCGGGATTGTCTTTATACACCACTTAAATGTCTAATACATCCAGCATGAACAGTGCATTTCTAAAAATACCTTCGTTTACCAAGTCTTGAACCTGCGACCTTCAAGTTATTAACTTATCACTCTAACCAATTGAGCTAATAGGTCAATTATGTTAAAAAATAATTAATATTGATATATATAACACTAAATTTTTTAATGCATATTTAATACATATAAGTTTATATAATAAAAATTTGCAGATTTAATAAAAAATATTAAACCTATAAATACAAATATAATTTTTATTTAAATCTATGATTTTTATATGTAAAAAATACTTCAATTATTAGATCAAAATTAATTATTATAAAATTTATTATGTAAACTTAAATGTGTATTAAATATATATTAAAAAAGTTAGTGTTATATATATCAAGATTAATTATTTTTTAGTATAATTGATCTATTAGCTGAGTTGATTAGAGTGTCATATTAATGACGTGAAAGTCACAGGTTCGAGATTCATATAGACCATACTGGTCTGTAATAAAACGAAGGTATTTTCAAAGATGTACTGTTAATATTGGGTGCAATAGACATTTGGCTGGTGTATAAAGACAATCCCTTGAATCCCTTGAAGATCATATGTTCAATAACTATTGGCTAGCCCAATTTCAAAGGGTATTGTTAATGTGTATCTCATATAGATCCAAATCAATTACTTGTATATATGCTCTTCGCTACTGCACTTTACATTCTTTCAAGACAAGTAATGCACATTTACATTCTTTCAAGACAAGTAATGCACATTTTTACTTTTTCGGAGCAACAATTAGACATCACGTGTTGAGTAATTCTGGAGCATCAACTTAAATATTTACTCTCAGGACTTTAACATACAAAATTCAGCTATTCACGGTCAAAACTTTCCGATTTACCTTTTACAAAAAGTCATAATATTTACTCTCAGGTCCAAAGGAATCCACAACCAAATTAACATAGTCTTTTTTTTTTATCAATTAATTGATTGCTTAGAAATCAATGTGAGCGTTTATCTGATCTTTCGACTAAAATTTCTACATGACAACATGATTTATTATTTTATAATTACAAAATCTATTATTTAAATCCTAGTGCTTAATAGTTAAGTTATTGAACGTTAAGTAAGATGTGCATGTTATATGCAGTCAAAAGTGCCTCTCAATTGAACCTTCATTATACTTTTGTTAACCCTTCTTCATCATTAATTGCATCAAAATTACTAGCATGAACATTATTGTCACCACTATAGTTGCAATAATAAAAATGATGAATGTGTTTGTGATAATAATAATGGTGATAACAACAATCATGATGATAGAAGTGATAATGAAATTCATGGTTGTAATGATGACAAATTTACATATAACACTCTTGAAGAAAAATAATATGACAATTGAATTAAATTTATATCTATAAGGATAAGTTCGGTAATCAACAATATTTGTCCAGATAATTTTTGTCATTAATTAATGCATTAGTTGATTGATTTTAGAATTAGATAACCATCTAGATTAAGTCATTCTTTCTCCACATACATGAAATCATATCACGTTCGTGCTTAATCTCTTCGAAAAATATGAAGTCGAAGAAGAATATATAGGCATTAAAATCCCACAGTTTCTATATTTGTACCAAATACAAGTAGGAAAAGTTACAAATGGATGAAATCGTGAAGAAAATATATACAAAAAACAACTGTTATTTGAAAAAAAAAAAAATAAACACTGGAAAGTTGTTCCTAAAACATATTGTTAATTAGCCAATCGTTCCGAACTATTAACAAAAAAATCAAATTATAAATTATCATCTCATTTCATCATTCCATGTCTCTCAATCATGTCTGGAAATTTAAAAATTATTGATCAAACGGAACTTGTATCAAATAATTAAAAACAAAACAAAATTGTTATTTATTACATGGATAATCTACACAGGATAGTAAACACACAAACTCAGACTGCTATTGATGAACTTTAACTAGCCCTAAAAAAAATGAACGAACAAATGAATTTGAAGATCATCAAACATTCATAGAATTCAAATGTGACAACCACAACAAAGGTAGAATACACAAAGCGTGGAAACAATTACAACACCCTCCACCACCGAGGCAATCTTGAAAATGACTGTGTCAACGATGGTCGTGGTGTGTAAGTGAAGCCGTTTCCCACGAAAAGACGACAACAACCTCCGTGGCCACAACTCCTTGCTCATCTTCTTAAACGACCAGCTGCTACCACTCTTCTTCTCCATATCAAATGAAACACAAATCTCAAATATCTTCAAAACGCACTAATAATTTTTTGTTCTGGTGTGTGTCGTTTTTTTATTTATTTATCGGAATTAATGTGTATGTAGGGAAAGGGATGGAAGTGTGAGGTGCGTTTTATATGCGTGGAAAGCAATGAAGGTAGTGCCTTGGATGCTTCAGCTACAAGATTGTGTTGCTGGCTTTGCCTGTTTCTTGCTGGCCTGAGATTACACGTAAAATTGCACTTTAGTTCTGGACTGGTCCTCCTCAAGATTCGTCAATGATAAAATTATGTGTTGAGTGTTGCCATGCATGGTGTAATATATATTCTTTATGTGTATAAATTTGAAAAATAAAAAATTATTTTATCTGTATATTGTTTAATTTCATGTTATATATATATATATATATATATATATATATATATATATATAACGGATGTTACATACTAGTTAGGAAATTAGAAATATTTTTTATTATTAAAAATATTAGTAATGCATCTCACATGATTTTTTTTATACAATAACGATAATAAAATTTTAATTTAAAACCTTATGCAAATTACTTCAACTCCAACAACACTAGATCGTCCCTAATATATGGGTTTCGCACAAGATTTCTATTGCATTACATATGAGATTTTCAATAAATATTTTTATTATCGATTCTTCAATACTCTTAGGATACTTAGTGATTTTTTCTCATTTACGTGTGTCGTTTTATAATTATGTGCAAAAAATATATATAAAACCAGATAAAGAAAACTTTAGAAATTTGAATAGGGATTTTTGGGAATATTTAACATTTATAAATTTAGGGTGTAAAAGATATATGAATAAGATATAAAGAAAAATATAAATTTCAATTGATCGTGAAGGGGTGTTTGGAAATGACTTTTATACTTTTAATATTACTATTTTTAAAAACAAAATAATATTTTTTAAAAAATAAATTCAACTAAACACATACTTAAACAATTATGTTAAAAAAAGGAACTACCAATAAGGGACAAAAATACGATAAATAGATACATAATTTCGAGTGTAATCAGACAACAAAATCAGACAATATCAGAGCGGTCTTAAAAATTTGTTACTCGAAGGTACGCACCTAAATCTTCTAGGTTAGTTATTAATTCCTCCATTAAACAATAGATTTGGAATATTTAAAGATCTTACTCTATCGCCAGACAAAAGAGAAAAATAAAATCTTATTTCATCCCATCTTCAACTACGCGGTTGTCGTCCAAATTAAAACAAAAGTAATTAAAATCAATAATAGTGACTCATTCAGAATTAGATTTAATTAGAATATATTAACTGTTTTCAGCAGAAAAGAACACATGAACTGTATAAACGTTTTATATTATCATCTAATCATGCATTAGTTATCATAAATTGTAAAATTATTAACCTTTGTAATATTTATAGTTGTTTTAAGATAATAGTTTCCCCATATATATATATATATATATATATATATATATATATATATATCTACAACAATTTATACATTTTTTAAAGATAATAGTTCATGCTACTAATTGGAAGATTTTAAATTTTCTAGACAAAGCAATTTTATCATATCGCACTATGGGAAGATTAACATATGGTAACTAAGGAATACCCTCAATCTAAAAATTCTCCTGAAACTGAAAAGCTAACTTAGACAATAATATATAAAAATTAACCCATTAGTATAAGTTACAATAATTTATAACTGATTGATCGAAAATTTAAAAAACTTGTTTATGCTGATAATATATATTAAAAATAACCTCTTAATATTTGGAATAAAAAAATCACTTCATATACCACTTAAATATTATGTAAATTTTATTAGATTTAATTTGATGACATATACGTTTGCTTATATATTTTGAATAGCAGTATGTTTTTTAATTATCTTTTAGCACCTAAATAAACATCTCTAGTAATCATCTAATGATGACATTGGTTCTAATAATTAATCACTTTCGTTAATGATCATTTTGTTTTCATTAATTA
>PYAF01005246.1:2908010-2958561 GCA_007407185.1 Glycine tomentella | reverse complement strand
TCGCTATAACTTTTTCTACTTCAATTTTGTGTAAAGCATGGTTTTAAATTATATGAATCTAGTTTTAATTCTTTCAATTTCTGTATTGATTTAAATTTTCATAAATTTTAAAATAATCTTTGATACTGATAAGTGATGACATGGTATATAAATAATCTTGTCAAATGTATTGACGATTATTATGAGGTAACATAACTATTTTGCATGTCACTAGATAACAAAAATAAATATTTTTTTAATTAAAGGACTAGCTAAAATTGGATAATATTATATTTATAAGAACTTAAAGACATATTTAACTTTTATATGGCTTACTAAACACACCCTAAATGAAAGAAAAAAAAACAATGTTTTAAATATTATAATAATTATAATTTAATCAAATGCGTCCAGTATGTTTTTAAAAATAATTAAGAAGGCTTAATAACGTTTTAAATTTCATAAGCAACTCACTTGTTGGGTTTGTGGGGGGTTCTTTCATAGAATACACAAAAGCTTATGAGAATATTATAAGTTTCATTGAAGTGTAAAAAGTTTTAATTATGATGATTAAAAAAAATATCTTACAACTATCTTAACACAACAGATTTTTTCAAATCCAATCACTAAAAAAACTCAGTTTTCAATTAATTTCCATTAAAATATGATTGAGTTTACATATAGATATATAAATTAACAGCATAAAAAAGATATAAAGTTATTTTAAAAATCTGCAACTAACGTTTCTGTAGGGTATGTACTACACATATATGTGAGAAAAGAGATCTCAAATTACCTTTAAGTTTCAAAATATTTTTTTCCTAAAAAGGACAATTTGGCAAGTAATCTCTTTGGCCCGTTTTGGAGAAGGACAAGAATATATGAGGTAAGGAAAACCTAAAAATTAAGAAGAAGACAAAAATTGAAAGAATTTGAAATTTACCCTTACCATGACGTACAAAAACATATGAGCCTCAAAATGAGCATCGAAATCCCAAATTAATGATGACACAAACTTCAGTCTGCCATTTCCCATACTGTTGGGTCATCTTTGGCATCTGCTGATGTAATGTGTTGTTGATATCACTTAAATTGAACCAATTTAATAACAAGTGCAAATATCGCGAATATTTCTGGTTCAAATAGACAATCTAGTTTAGAAGGTCTCAAAATGTTTAAGGAAAATATGACAAGAGATAATGTATGGTTGATGGTGGTCTTGCAACTTGTAGGATGGGGTCCCACGTGTCACAAAAGTTCGCATCAAGTCCCCTCAAAGAGATCAACATATGGACATTTTTAATCATTCAACTCACCATTACATGCTTGATGGTGAGTGCTAACTAGGTGATGATCCATTAATAACTTTTCATTTTTTATATCCTTGAAATTAACATTTACGAATAATATATATATATATATATGTAAAAATTCAAGAAAAAAAATAATAATCACCTAAAACGTATTAGAATTTGTATGTACTATGCAAGGCTCTTGTTTAAAAGGGAGAGAGGCTGAGATAGTAAATTTAACTTTAGTATCAAAAAACGTGTTGACACTTTTGACTTAATAATGTAAAACCTATTCTCCAACAAATTTAAATACAATTAAGTTCAATATATCTAGTTTAGATGTTAATTTGAGTTATCAATTGTTCTAAATACAAAAAATTAAGCATATTACCTCAAACGATTTTTGTATTATTTTTTACTCCATCTGTCTCATAATACTAATCATCGTGTAAAATAATTATTATTTTAATTTTTTAATATAATATTAATTATATTTTTATATTTCTATTTCTTATAATATTAACAATATAAGCAACAAAAACTCAAAATAAATTAATGATGATACAATTAATTTTATAAAATCTATATTCTTTTTTATCTTTTTATTATGTTTTATTGGTTGGTATGAAACAATCTAGTTAGGCCGATAATTATAATAAAATAGGAGAAGTAGATTATAAAATTAGAGTTTTATCTGATTAATCAGTTTTAAGCTTTAATATCAGTTTTTATTATGTGAATTACTAAAGTAAAACTCTAATTTTCAGAAGAAGAAAAAATATAACTAATTTTAGATAGAAAATAATACTAAAGACGCCTAAAATAAAATACTACTATGAAACAATTTTGTCAAAAATACTATACTAAAGTTTTGTCCTTTTAATGAGTTATATTCAATCCAATCTTACTAATCGGCCGAGTCAAGGTATCCTTTTATCTTTAAATGAAATATATTTAATTTTTTAACAATAATAATTTAAAATTAAATCTCAAAAAAATTAAAAGATATTAATTATCTTTCACTTTTATTTATATATATATATATGTGTATAATATTATATATATATATATATATCACTCGTTAATATAAGATGTATGTAAGTTATAATAGATAATGAAAAAAATTATAACTAACTTATTTAAATTTATGAAAGTAATCTACTATTTTCATAAATCCTTTTCAATCTATTTTAATAAATTTCTTAATAAATATATTTTTTATTCTAATAAATTTTATGATTAAATTTATATCATAAATTTAATGTATAAAAAATCTATTAAATAATCATTCAATTAGATTGTTTATTCCAAAACACTGTTAAGTTGAACTATCAATATAGATGAATGCGACTAAACCTATAAATATGTCAGTCAAAAAAGTGACGCCTCAGCATAACTGCAATCTAGGAAATTCCAATCACGACAACATTTAAGTGGTTGAGAAAGATTGTGCAAGTCCAACTTGTAAACTATGGCTTCATATTAAACAATTTTTTTTTTTCATGTTATGAAAAAATTTGGGAAATTGTTTTATTCGTTATCTATAGTAGAAGATTTCTTATATTAATCGTATTTTTTTATTAATAAAACTTAAATCCAAAACGTTAGATTTCATTTGGGGTAACTTTTAATTTTTAAAATCTAGTTTTAGTTTTTTTTCTTTATTTTTTAGTTTTAAAAGTTTTATATTATAAATGTATAACTCGTGTGTAACTCTATTAATTAGAGTTAGTTTAGTGAGTAGCAACTGTAGTTAGTTAACAATTGTCATTCTGTTACAACTATATATAGTCTTTAAGTATAAGTATTGTCGTCATCAGAGACTATACTTGGCTTTGTAAAATCAATTCTGCCAAATAAACAAATCCCTTTTTCTTATATCATTTCTACATGAGATACCGAGCTTCTTGATCCTCTGTCATGCCTTTGGTCGATAATGATGTTCCGATCAACAGAATTCTGATGCCAACAAAAAATAATTTTTTTCCTGAATATATATAACATTTATAACATTTACAAACTCATCAATCCGTTAATTTTCGTTAGTTACCGTTAATTGAAAGAGTCTACATGATATATTTGGAGACAAATTTATCAGCGCTCTACCCAAAATATAATTTAATCTTCATCTTCTCCCTTTTTAATCATTGCAAACATAAAATTATAATAAACACTTAAAAAATTAGGAAAACAAAAATAAGTTAGAATAAATATAATAAGAAGCATAATATTGATTAATAAGTATAATCTGTGTGCTGCTCTGAAGTTTCTATTATAACAATATTAGGTAGTGACAAAATCAAGTTAAGTCTCATTTTTTTTAAGGATTAACTTAATGACTGGGTATTTTTGTTTGAGTCTCATATTTTAGGTAAGGTACAGTCACACTAGAAATTTCAAAGCAAAAATACGAGACAATACCTTATCATAAATATGAAACCCAAACAAATTAAAATACATAACCATTAAGTTAATCCTTAAAAAAAATAAGACTCAATTTTCACTACCTAATATTATCATAAAAGAAATTTCAGAGCAATAGATTATATTTATTAATCAATATTATGTTTATTATGTTTATTTTAACTTATGTTTGCTTTCCTTTTTTAAGTGTTTATTGTAGTGTTATGCTTGCAATGATTAAAAAAAGGAAAAGATAAAGATTAAATTATATTTTCGATAAAACAATGACAATTTTGTCTCTGAATGTTTAGAGTGTTGACAAATTTGTCCCTGAATGTGTCATATAGGCTCTTTCATTAACGGTAACGGATAGAAGTTAATGGATGGATAAATTTATCGCACTTTTTTCACTTTGGGGGACAAAAATTTGAATTTTCATCTTTCAGAGATGAATTTGTCAGCGCTCCACATATTCAGGGATGAAAATGACTATTTACCCAAAAATAAAAGTGAAGGAAATGCTTTGAGTTCAACATTTTCGTCGTTCTCTTTGGCAAAATTTTTGTATGATAAGATTTCTAAAATGGTATTAAAATTTATCCTAGATCCATTAAATGGGTCACATACCATATTATCTACGCACCAAACCCAAAAATACTTGACATAAGGGTGTGTATTGGAAAAAAATTTAAGTCTCACATTATATATAAATAAGTGTCAAGATAGAGTATATAAGTGAAGGACAATCCTCACCCTATGAGTTAATTTTTGGGATTGAGATATGCCCAAAGTCACATTCTAAAACATATCTTTTTAAAATTAATTTAAGAGTGTTTTTGTGTGTTGGCGACGACAATGACAACAACGATAATGGTGATGGTGGTATTGATGTTGATGATAGTAGCGGTGGTGTTTGTAGTGATAGTAGTATCAGACTAACAATGTCAATGATATTGATGGTAGCAAAGTTGGCAGCGATGACAAGTTGTGATGTTGGTGACACTGTTGTTGTTGATGGTTGCGGTGCGAGCAATGACGGTGATGGTGGTTGTAGCCAAAGAAGGTGTTAAGTGTCCAATTTACATAGTCTTAACTCTTATATTTAAATCATTTTTCTTCTCTCTTCTTAGACTTAGAGGGATGTTTTGTCTCTAATTGTTTCATTTTTATTAGTTTATAAATGTTAGCTTTATATTTTGATTTCATGGCTACGTACTTAGTAGTAATTTATCCCATCGTTTTTGTAGATAAAGATTCTGAAATGGAAGAAGTATCTAGGAGAGCAAATTTCGACTATTGAAGCTCCAAAAGGATTAGCTTGGATAGTCAAAATTCAAGAAGAATAAAATTTGACATTTAGTCAAGCTAGAATATATTTTGTTTCCCCTCTCCTTTTGTGTAATAATTTTGTATCAATTGTAGTTTTTGTATTGTTATATTAAGGGAGAAAAACCTCTTAAGGATTCATGTGTTCTTTATCCATTTATCATATTTACATGTGTAAATTTGAACTACTCATCTACATGAGTAACTGATTTCCATTGTTTTAAGAAGTAGGTGTAATCAGTTATAAAATTCCCATATATCTTTAGATATGATAATATATATATATATATATATATATATTGCATATTTATATTGAATGTTAGCATTTTATATCTTTTCTTAATATTTATTATGGATTGACCAATCATCACATGATTTTGAAATGTAAATGATATTAGGAAATATTTTTATTATCTTGAATTAAATAAAATGTACATAAAACTTAATATCTAAAAATCAAACTGAGTTTTTTTAGTAATTTTATAGTCATAAAATTTAAAGCTAGTATTTCAGTTAATTAACTAAAATTATTAAATAAATTTAACTCAATTAATTGATTAAAATATATATTAAAAATCTTTTATATCATATTCAATTCTTATGATAAAAAAAATTAACTAGCCTAGAAACTAGTATTTCAGTTCCATAAGGAAGAATCCTACGCAAGACCCAAATTCTCTCTCTCTCTCCATCTCTCTATCTTTTCTTCATAGTCTACAAGTGTGTATCTCCATGGCCCACCATCCTTGCCACGTGTCACTCCCACCTTTGCCATCTCCTTCTCCTCCACCCCTTCCTCTGTTCTCACTCACCATCATCTCTCTCCCTTACTCACGTTCCTATCCCTTCTCGTAATTCTCCCAAATAACGCTATCTTTTCTATCATTTTTAACCCTTTCTTCATCAATCCCAACACCACCCCTTTTCCTCGTTCTCTTCATGCAGCAACAGCACAACACAACACACACACGCACACTATCTTTTCAATAACACAAAAAGCAAACCAAACTCATCATCACTTCACATAACAATAACAGAAAAAACACAACAAAACACTTCTTTGAACCATTAAACCATATCAAAACACATAACGCAGTTTCCATGTTTTTCTTCATTTCTCATGCTTCCTTAATATTCAAGAAACCTTAATGGACTTGAACACTGTGTGATATATTGTTGTTTCAAGGAAAACTATATTATTTTTTTTTTCCTTTCATCAACGTATCTTTCTTTCTCCGGAGACCATCCTTTTCGAGACACTTTTCCAGATAAATTCTACATTGTTTAGAACACATACAAAGAGCCCCCCACTTGCTATTTTCTTTCTCTATTGTCATTTTCTTGGGAAAACATTGAGGAAGTGGTGATGGCTGGGAATGAATGGATTAATGGGTACCTGGAGGCTATACTTTCAACTGGGGCCTCAACCATTGAAGAGCAAAAGCCTGCACCTGTGACTCTAAAAGATGGGGGACATTTCAACCCCACAAAGTACTTTGTGGAAGAGGTGGTGGCAAGTGTTGATGAGTCTGATTTGTACCGCACATGGATCAAGGTGGTTGCCACCAGGAACACCAGGGAGAGGAGTTCAAGGTTGGAGAACATGTGCTGGCGCATTTGGCATCTTACCCGCAAGAAGAAACAGGTTCTTCTCTTTTCTTTCTTTCTTTTGAGTTAGTTTGGTTTAAGAATGAATGGAAAAGAATTCATTTGAAATTATATATGATTTGTAAACTAAATGAATTTTGAGGTTGATATGATTTGGAAGAAGTTTCATGAAGGAATCCATTTTTTAAATCCAATGATGTGCTTTGTTTTTAGATTCTAACTTTCATGGCATGATTGAATCATTGCTGATATCAAATCAAGTGCATGATGCATAGGAAGAAGTGTTTGCTTTTATCTTGACTGATATTTTGATATTTTTAAAGGATATTTTTAATTTCTGTGTTTTGATTGATTCTTCTTTCTTTCTTTCTTTTTCCTTTTTCTATTAAGGGGGGGATTGGTGTGACTGAAGCTAGGATAACCTGTTATTCTCATATACTATTAAATAGATTTCAAGTAATTTCAACTGAAAGTAGAGCATTTAGTCATATGTATATATAAGTGTACACTGTACATTAAAGTTGACATTGCCCATTGTTTGGAGATTCAGTCCAATATATTTATTTTAGCTTTGTCACCATTGTGAAAATTACCAAGGGTTAGTGTTTTTTGTTTTGCAATTCAAGACAGAGGAGAATTTTCTTGCTAGGATAGAATACACTGTTTGATTTAAGTGTACAATTCGCTATGCTTGGTCCTTCCTATAACAAATTTGTGGGAACTATCATTTGGCATGGAGTTACCTATGTAAGACTATAATATGCTACACTTGTGTGGTTTGTGTAGTTGGAGTGGGAGGAAGTCCAGAGGGTAACAAGCCGAAGATTGGAGCGAGAACAAGGACACAGAGAGGCAACAGAGGACATGTCTGAAGACTTATCAGAAGGAGAAAAAGGTGATAGTGTTGTGGAGATGGTGCAAAGTGATACCCCAACAAAGAAAAATTTCCAGCGCCAGACTTCTTACTTGGAGGTATGGTCTGCCGACAAAAAGGAAAAGAAGCTCTACATTGTCCTCTTAAGGTATACTATCCACACTCCTAGAGTTGTTTTGAATTGACATTTGTGCGAATAAAATTATCTAGACTCATTTCTCAGGTTGTGTCAATGTGTCAAGGAATAGTCATTGATCACAGTGGCAGATAAAATCATGTTTATTCCCTTTATGATCAGCAAAATAATGATACTGCTTAATTCAGATGATAGAAATGGGAGTCAATGAGAGTGTCAGTTCTTAAGCCCCTATGGCTGTCATGAAACAATCATAATTGCATTTTTTTCTGCCCTTCAATTTGTTTCCTGGTTTTGCATAATGGGAAATGATGAGTTGGGGGCTATCTGATAAATACATTGGAGGAAAATTGGACTTGCATTGCCCAGGTATTTACTATCATGAAATTAGAAACGACATGTTTCCTATGAAATTTAAAGCATGTGTTTTCAAAGTAGTTTCATTTTGTTAAACACTACTATTGTGAAATGCTTCAGGAACTATACTCTAGAAACATGTTTAAATGTTATGATTGCTATAATCGTGCCCTTTTATTCCACAGTTTGCATGGATTGGTTCGAGGAGAAAACATGGAGCTTGGTCGAGATTCTGATACTGGTGGACAGGTACTTGACATTCTTGCACGCATAAGTCACAAGCTTACAATATAATATCTTTTGTCCTACCTTTTAAATGGTGATTAATGCTAGAAACAATGTATTTCCAGATTAAATATGTGGTAGAACTTGCTCGTGCACTTGCCAAAATGCCTGGAGTATATAGGGTGGATCTGTTTACGCGCCAAATCTCATCACCTGAAATTGACTGGAGCTATGGAGAGCCTACAGAAATGCTAACGGCGGGTGATGATGATGATGATAACCTTGGGGAGAGCAGTGGTGCATATATTATAAGAATACCCTTCGGTCCACGCAATAAATACCTCCGGAAAGAACTTCTTTGGCCTTATATTCAAGAATTTGTGGATGGAGCATTAGCTCACATTCTCAATATGTCAAAAGTATTGAGTGAACAAGTTGGTGGGGGCCAACCAGTCTGGCCATATGTAATTCATGGACATTATGCTGATGCTGGAGATAGTGCTGCTATTCTTTCTGGTGCTTTAAATGTACCAATGGTTCTGACAGGTCATTCCCTTGGAAGAAACAAGCTTGAACAACTTATCAAGCAGGGACGCCAATCCAAAGAGGATATCAATTCAACTTATAAGATGATGAGGAGGATTGAGGCAGAAGAACTTTCTCTGGATGCAGCAGAACTTGTTATCACTAGTACGAGACAAGAAATTGATGAGCAGTGGGGACTTTATGATGGATTTGATGTCAAGCTTGAGAAAGTATTGCGTGCTCGTGCTAGGCATGGTGTCAACTGTCATGGTCGGTACATGCCAAGGATGGCGGTAATATGTTAACTGATTTTTAAAATTTGAAGGAGAGTGAATGTTTAAATTGAAGTTATAATATTTTAGCTACACAACTCCGCTGCATAAAATTCTCTGCCAATTAATCTTTTGCTTAAAAACTTAGGCAAAACTTCATTTGGAAATGACAACCACCTATAGAGTTCATATTTCTTAACTGGATGAATATGTTGGTTACTTTGTTATTTTTTGTAGGCTCATTGCATCACCTAAATAGACTATCATGTTTAATGAATTGGTGAATTACTAATTGTTCGAACTTCCTGCAGGTTATCCCTCCTGGTATGGACTTTAGCAATGTTGTTCGTCAAGAAGATGGCCCTGAAATTGATGGAGAGCTTGCTCAGCTTACTGCTAGTGTTGAAGGATTTTCGCCAAAAGCAATGCCTTCAATTTGGTCAGACGTGAGCAACTGATAATCCAATCTGTCTACAAATATTACTCATTAATTACTGTTGCCGGCTTTGTACTTACAATTCAATGCAGGTAATGCGTTTCTTTAGAAATCCTCACAAGCCAGTCATCTTGGCCTTATCAAGGCCAGATCCAAAGAAGAACTTAACCACTCTGCTAAAAGCCTTTGGAGAAAGCCGCCCCTTAAGAGAACTGGCTAATCTTGTAAGTTGACTTCATTCAGCTATCCTCTCAGTAGAAACTATTGTTAAGTGCTTGTAGAAGACTAATTTGTTTTCAAACAGACTCTCATAATGGGAAATAGGGAAGACATAGATGAGATGTCTTCTGGGAATGCTAGTGTGCTCACAACAGTGTTGAAAATGATTGACAAGTATGATCTATATGGACAAGTGGCATACCCTAAACATCACAAGCAATCCGATGTTCCGGAGATATACCGATACGCTGCAAGAACAAAGGTATAATCAAGTTTAGTAGTTTACTTTACATATAGAAATAACTTACATTTTAACAATTATGAACAGCTAATAATTTAAATTTTGTCTCAGGGTGTTTTCATCAATCCTGCTTTAGTGGAACCTTTTGGTCTTACTTTAATTGAGGTAGGATTCAACTAACTAGCTACTTTGGTCATAAGTTTTTCTTTTAATGTTACAATTTACAATGATCCCTTTTTATCTCTAAACATGTAAAAACTCTTGCAGGCAGCAGCACATGGGCTTCCAATGGTGGCAACTAAAAATGGGGGACCAGTGGACATTCATCGGGTAAAATGAATTTATATTGGTTACATGATCCATCCTACATGTTTCATGTGAAGAATTTTTTTCTCCGATATAACTGGAAAACATAAAATTCACATTTAAATGAAACAAATTCTTGTCCACTAAAAGGTTGTTGTAGACTCCAAACCTTGCGATCACTGACTAATGTCTCCTTTTGATATGTTAGGCCCTGAACAATGGTTTGCTTGTGGATCCTCATGATCAGAAAGCACTTACTGATGCATTGATCAAGTTGCTGTCAGAAAAAAACCTGTGGCATGATTGCAGAAAAAATGGTTGGAAGAACATACACCTTTTCTCATGGCCCGAACACTGCCGTACTTATTTGACTAGGGTGGCTGCCTGCAGGATGAGGCATCCACAATGGCAAACTAACTCTCCAGGGAATGATATAGCTGGTGAAGAGTCTTTCAATGACTCACTAAAGGATGTCCAGGACATGTCCCTTAGGCTCTCAATTGATGCTGACTTAGCAGGTTTAAGTTCTGGACCCGACATGCAAGATCAAGTGAAGCATCTCCTAAGCAGGATGAAGAAGCCAGATTCTGGTGGTTCAAATGACATTGATGGTGGGAATAAGATGCCTGACAATGTAACTGGGAAATATCCTCTACAGTGGAGAAGACGTCGGTTGATTGTTGTCGCACTAGATTTATATGACAACAATGGAGCTCCTGATAAGAAGATGATCCAAATAGTGCAAAGGATCATTAAAGCTTCTCAATTAGACCCTCAAAATGCTAGAGTTTCAGGATTTGCTTTGTCAACAGCTATGCCAATAAAAGAAACCGTAGAGTTCCTCAAATCTGGCAACATTCAAGTAAATGATTTTGATGTTTTGATTTGCAGTAGTGGTAGTGAAGTTTACTATCCCGGTACTTACACAGAAGATGGAAAGCTTTTGCCTGATCCGGATTATGAAGCGCATATAGATTATCGTTGGGGTTGTGAAGGTCTTAAGAAAACCATTTGGAATCTTATGAATACTGCTGAAATGAATACTGCTGAAGGTGAAGATAAAAAATCTTCCAGCCCCATTGTGGAAGATTTGAAATCTAGCAATGCTCATTGCATCTCATACAAAATAAAGGATCTCAGTAAGGTACATGAAATTCACTTTTGTATTTGCTTATCAGAAGTAGTCAAGGAAACCGGTTTGATTGATTGAAATGATCCTTCTATTGTCTTTATCAGGCAAAGAGAGTTGATGACTTGAGACAAAAGCTTCGGATGCGAGGCCTACGATGTCATCCTATGTACTGCAGGGGATCATCTAGTATGCAGGTTATTCCACTCCTTGCATCTAGAGCACAGGCACTCAGGTAATAATTCATAATAAGCAGTAAAGTCAATTTTGCAATGACTCATCACTTAACACCTTCAAATTGAAGGCTGATAGGAACAGAGAAGATGGAATAGAATAGAAAAGATGGAATAGAAATTTTATATAACTAAATTGAGATGTTTTTTTACAACACAGGTTTTCGAGAGTCTGCCTCTCCACAATTCAGACTTAATCCTTCTTTGTTTTTTTTCCTCCTCTTCTTAATCTGGTTTACTTCTATTTATGTTGCAATTAACATCTATTCCTAATTGATACAATTGTTCAAAATGGTTGTGACTATTCTCATTTGTAACTGCTCCAGATCTGATGTTGTTTGTCTCCAAGGGTTACACCCTATTGCGTACTCGGCAAGTGCACCGGTCGCTCAAGTAATAAAGTGATAAGAAAAGTATCGTTCCCACTAGCATTGTTTGATCAATTAAATCATAAATCGCATCTCAAGGTTGGATGACAAAAGATAACTAAGAGAAATGTGTTGGGCATAGGAAATGTAAAAGCTAAATATAAACATAAACATAAACATAAAAGTAAAGCATTATATACAAGATAGTGGTTGTACCAAACGCAACCTAGAGTAACTAGGGAACCCACATCCAACACTCCTAGCATTCTTCAAGGATTGATTGCAACATTCATCTACACTACCTACTCAATCATGCATCCTCATTCATTAATAGTTAAGCCCTAATTCCTTAGTGACATTAACCCTTTAACCCTTTTTCATACCCTAATTCCTTAGTGGCATTTTATTAGGTTAAGCATTAAGCGATGCACTATAAGATTGAAAGCACCCATCCCTATTCCTAGGTGATGTTAGCAAGTCACCACACTTGGTTCCAAGACTAGAGCCCCAATATTCCTATTGTGAACCCTAGCTCTAACCTCTCACAAAGATTGACCAAGTCTAAGAAAGAGAAGAAAACATTCAAGCAAAGTGTAGTGAAATAACATAGCATAAAGGAATAACAACATTCAATCCATTCCAAATGAGAGTTACATATAGTATGTGCCCTAATTACAAGAGGAACTAGCCAAACCTAGAATGGATGGCCTTGGTACAACCAAAAAGAAGCATGTGCTGATATGTACAAGGAAGAAGAGGAAGGGAAGAGGGAAGAACCCTCTTCCCCTCACACCCAAACCCTAGAATCAACTCCCAAGCCTTCTTCTCTTCCCTTGGTAGTGTTTTTCCTTCCAAAAGCTCCTTCATTTTGTGCTGAGGCTTATTATTTATAGGGTAGCAAGTGCAATCTCTGTTTTTCCCTTATTATGCAGAGTTCTGCGATCTGTGGCGCTCCTGGCGCGAGCACGGTGCTCCTGGCGCCAACATACAGAGAGAATGGAGCTCCAGGAGCCAAAATGGCGCTCCTGGCGCCGACTGAAGAAACCGTGGCGCTCTTGGCGCCGGGTTCCAGAGGAGGTGGCGCTCCGGGCGTGAGTCTGGCGTTGGTGGCGCCACAAATAGCCTATGTACCCCCGGTAGTACATAGACCTTCTGCTGCTCTGCATAATCTCTGCTATTTCACCTGCTAAACATCAATTCTAGATCAAAACACCTCATTAAAGCACATAAGTTATATTCATACCAAAAAGAAGCTATTTATCATATAAAATGATGCATTTAACGATCTAATTAAGCTTGGAAACATCATGTGCTAGGCACATATCACACCCTTTCTCCACCAGTTGCACCTTCCTGAGTCGCACTTCCTAGCCCCAAAGGGTGCGTCACTGCACCAAGGGTCATGTCCCCTTGATTCACATCTATTGACCTTGCGCCCCTTGGGTGGATCGTGTCCGTTGCACTAAGGTTCATGTCCCCTTGATTCACATCCCTTGACCTTGCCCCTTGGGTGGATCGTGTCTGTTGGGTGGTTTGCACTCCTTGGATGGTCCAGAACTGTTGCTTCTCTTACTCGCTGCTTGCAGCTGTACACCCTAGTGATGGGTGGCTTACGCTTATCAATACCCCCGCCTAAAAGACTCACCTTGTGCTCAAGGTGATAAGTTGGAAAAACCTCTTGGTAATTTAGTCACAGATTCCCAACTATTTTCACTTGTAAGGAGATTTTACCATTGAATTAAGACTTCCACGTTGCCAGGTTGTAATTCACGTATATCTAAAACAGAGTCTGGATAAACTTGTAATTCCTGATCCTCAGATAACATAGGTGGTAAAGGTTGGGATTGGAAAGAATCACCAATGGCCTTCTTGAGGAGAGAGACATGAAAGACTGGATGAATTTTATTGCGAGATGGAAGATCCAATTTGTAAGCAACTGCACCCACCTTGTTTAACACTTGGAAAGGACCAGAAAACCAAGGGGAGAGTTTTTCATTAATCCTTTTAGCCAAGGACCTTCTCCTGTAAGGTTGTATTTTCAAGAACACCCAATCACCTACTGCATATTCTATATCCCGGCGACATTTGTTGGCTGTCATGCGCATGACATCTTGAGACTTCAACAAATTTTCTTGTAGAGCAGCCAATAATACATCTCGAGTCATTGTAAGTTTGTTGACTTCTTCAAGGCGGGAAGGAATGGTGGATCCCTTAAGAATTTGAAGGGGATCATGTCCATACAAGGCTTTGAAAGGGGACACTTTGCTTGAAGCATTATAATTGGTGTTAAACCAGAATTCTGCCCAAGGAAGACAAGAGACCCATTTCTTAGGCTTCGTACCAGTTAAGCATTGTAAATAAACTTCCAAGAATCGGTTGACAACTTTCGTCTATTCGTCCGTTTGGGGATGGTATGCTGAACTGAACTTTAGCTGTGTACCCGCTGCTTTAAAAAGGGCCTTCCAGATATTCCTTAGAAACAAAGGGTCACGATTTAAAACTCTGGAAGACTTGGAATCTATGTAATCTTACAATTTCCTGTAGAAAAATTGCAGCCACTTTGGTAGCGGTGTAGGGATGTCCTAAGGGTATGAAGTAGGCATATTTAGTGAGTCGGTCAACCACCACCAGGATTGTATCCTTCCCCATGGATTTGGGCAGTCCTCCAATAACATCCATAGAAATATATGTCCATACTTGTGTAGGAATTAGTAATGGCTGTAGCAATCTTGTTGGAGACAGGTTGTCACTTTTGTTTCTTTGATAGACTTCGCAAGCAACAACAAAATTCTTGATGTCGATTTTCATCCCTTCCCAATAAACCAGACTTGCTATTCTTTTGTAAGTCCTAAAGATTCCTGAATGTCCTCCTACCAAGGAGGAATGAAATTATTTTAAAATAATTGGAATTCGGGAGGAAGATTTGGACAATACTAATTTCTCCTGAAAAAAAAAAAAAAAACTTCTGCTCCCTCAAAGTATAACCAGTATGAGATGTGGGATCGATAATCAGGTCTTGCATGATTTTTTGTAACTTGTCATCTTGTTTGATTTCTTCAGCCCATTCCTGGAAATCATGAATTTGTAAGACTGACATGGCACAATAAGAACCCCTCCTGGACAACGCATCGGCGACAAAGTTTTCCTTCCCTGGCTTGTACTGTATTTCAAAATCGTATCATGTCAATTTGGAAATCCATTTTGTATTGTTCCTCGTTCAACATCCTCTGATTTGTCAAAAATTTCAAACTTTTTCGATCAGTTGTAATAATGAAATGGCTTCCCAACAAGTAGTGTCGCCATTTCTGGACTACTTTCACGATTGCCATCAATTCGTCATCATAAATTGATTTCATCTTGATCCTTTCAGATAAGGTAGTGATCCAAAAGGCTAGGGGTCTTCCTTCTTGCATTAGAACAACCCCTAATCCGGTTCCACAAGCATCAATTTCAACCACAAAAGGCTTTGAAAAGTCAGGTACTACTAATGTGGGTAACCTGGTCATGGCTTGCTTAAGTTGTTCGAAGGCAGTTTGCGCCTCTGGACTCCATTGGAAGGCATTTTTCTTCAAAGGTTGGTTAATGGTTTTGCTATTCTTCCATAATTATGAACGAACCTCCTATAATAACCGGTAAGGTATAAGAATCCCCTTAAGCTAGTGATATTCTTGGGTGTAGGCCATAGCGTCATTGCTTCCAACTTCTTAGGATTCACGGATACTCTTCCAGCGGAAATAACGTGACCTAGATATTCCAAGTTGGCCGAAAGGGTTGAGAGTGGCTGAAGTTTGGAACCTTTCAAGAATAGCAAGTTTGAAATCTCTCCATCCAATATTAGAATTGCAATTTTTCCACCATTGGAACCAAGATAGCGCCTTTCCATCTAGTGCCACCATAACTGCCTGAATTTTCTCTTCTTCCAGTATATCTCTCATTTGAAAGAAGCGTTCCAATTTATTTAACCAACTATAAGCATCAGATTCTCCATCATATATGGGGATTTCCACTTTTCTCCATCGTTCTATTTTTCCTTCTTTGGTGTGGTCCTTAGGTGTCTTTTTTTCCATTGACAGAACCTCCATCATATATGGGGATTTCGACTTTTCTCCATCGTTCTATTTTTCCTTCTTCGGTGTGGTCCTTGGGTGTCTCTTTTCCATTGATAAAACCTCAGGAAGTGCCCTCTTCTAACTGTTTAGTCAAATTTTCCACCATGGCTTCTAAGCGCACAAAACATGTTTTAAGTTGTTGTCGTTCTGCATCTCGATTTTGTCTGTGCTCTGACACCAAATTGATAGGAACATAGAAGATGGAATAGAATAGAAAAGATGAAATAGAAATTTTATATAAGTAAATTGAGATATTTTTTTATAACATAGGTTTTCGAGAGTTTGCCTCTCCATAATTTAGACTTATCCTTCTTTGTTTTTTTCCTCCTCTTCTTAATCTAATTTACTTCTATTTATACTGCATCTAACATATATTCCTAATCGATACAATTATTCAAAATGGTTGTGACTGTTCTCATTTGTAACTGCTCCAGATCTGATGTTGTTTGGCGCCAAGGTTTACGCCCTTTCTCAACCAGTTGCACCTTCCTGAGTCGCACTTCCTGGTCCCAAAGGGTGCGTCTCTGCACCAAGGATCATGTCCCCTTGATTCGCATCCCTTGACCCTCTGCCCCTTGGGTGGATGGTGTCTGTTGCACCAAGGGTCATGTCCCCTTGATTCACATCCCTTGACCGGTACCTTGTGCCCCTTAGGTGGATCATGTCTGTTGGATGGTTTGCACTCCTTGGATGGTCCAGAGTTGTTGCTTCTCTTACTCGCTGCTTGCGGGTGTACACCCTAGTGATAGGTTTCTTACGCTTATCAAAGGCTCTGATGCTATTATACAGGCTAAGAGAGTTTATAAAAATCTATTTCTAGGTTCTGTTTGAATAAACTTCTCCATAAACATTTATATAAGAAAATGAGAAGGTAAAATGAATTGAGTTTCTCCCATAATCAACTTATCACCTCAACTTTTGGAGAATTAGATGGGAGAACTTCTATAAAAGTTAAAGTGCTTAAGTTGATTTTAACTTAAAGGAGAGATTCAATTTATTTTACTTTCATATTTTCTTATTTTACAAGTGCTTACAAAAAAGTTTATCCAAAAAGCATAGTAAATCTTTGAAGTTGAGGAGCTATAAGAATACTTAAAGTGAGCGTAGAGGGAAAAAAACATTTTAATCCAATTATTTGTCTAATAAACCAGTTTGTATGTTCTCTCAAAGCCATTGAAAATCTGTGTAAACAATAGTTTTATATATATATATATATTATAGGAAATGAAATTGTTACTCTAAAACTACAGTTCCTCATCTTTAATGTGAAGGACTTGGCCAGTGCAGTGTTTGTGTGCATGTCTTACTCAAAATGCTATGTCTTATAATTGCAAAAAAAATGCTTAATATTTTGTTGTTGACTGTTTACTATTTAATTACTTAGGTATCTCTTTGTCCGTTGGGGACTGAATGTTGCAAACATGTATGTATTTCTTGGAGAAACTGGGGACACTGATTATGAAGAGTTGATTTCTGGAACTCACAAGACTATAATATTGAAGGGTGTTGTGTCTAATGGTTCAGAAGGAATACTTAGAGGTCCAGGAAGCTACCATAGAGAGGATATTGTACCCAATGAGAGTCCTCTTGTGGCAAGCATTAGTGAAACAACCGAGGACAAGATTGCTAATACTTTGAAGGAACTATCAAAATCTGGGGCAATGTGAAGTTCTAAACTACTAGGTCAATTCTTCTTTCTAAAAATAGTATTAATCCATTTACCTTTAGAAAAAATATGCAAGAATGAATTTCCGGTATAAATTTTAATATCCCCTCCCCATTACCAATCCCTAGCTGTGAGTGGCCTTTTGAAAAACAAATACCATTGAAAAACATTGATGGTTGCAAGTTCTATCATTCATGATCAAACTCCATATAATTCAAGGTTTAAACATGCATATCTACAAAATAGAAAAATAAAAAACTCTGATAATGCATTTTCTTGTAACTTTTTTTTTTCTAACGGTCGTTGTATTTCGTCTTGGTGATTTAAACGATAAAAAAACAAGTTGTTAGGATAAGATCATCTTGATCTTTATCCTTACATTCCTAATTGTTAGCTTCTATATTATTACAAAAGACTATATAAACTTGTTATTAGATGCCGTTCCAAATTGTTAGCTATTATTCCTTATATTTAGCTTTTGTTATTATTAGAAATTATTGTATTTAAATTCAAATTGTAATAACAGTAACTCTGTAATGCACAAATACAGCTTGTATATATATTTGCCTCATGCCACAGTGAAATAAAAGATACAAAATTGTGCCAGATATATTCTTTATATGGTATAGTTTAAAGTTTTGATCCTTTCTAACTTCCTCAAATGGCCGCTTCTAATTCTGCTGCTACCCTCAAGCCCTCTGACCCTCGGTTCCCTTTCTATTTGCCTACCTCTGATAGCCCAGGACTTCTTCTAACCAATATTCTTCTGCATGGAGAGACAAACTATGATGTTTGGACCAAGGCAATGAAAAATGCACTTCTTGCAAAAAACAAACTAGCTTTCATATATGGTTCCCTCACAAAACCTATTGATATCACGTCTGAGGAATTTCATTCTTGGACCATGTGCAACTCAATGCTGAATAATTGGATCCACAATACCATCGATCCCCTCCTTCAATCTTATATTCATTATTTTTCTACTGCAAAAGCCCTTTGGGATGATCTACAGGAACATTATTCCATCCAGAATGCTCCCAAAATATAGCAACTAAAATATAATTTGTTCCAACTCAGGCAACAAGGCATCTCTATTAGCACCTACTACACTAAACTGCGTGCGACTTGGGATGAACTAGATGCTGCTAGAGTCATTCCTACTTGTTCTCTTGGAGCTGCATGCCCTGTCACTAAGCATATCACAAAGGAAATAGCAGATGATTGCGTTTATCAATTCCTATTAGGTCTTGATAATACTATGTTTAGCACCATCTGTACACAGTTGTTGAATCAACCTGATTTGCCTTCTCTCAATAAGGCTTAGTCTACTCCGGTTCAAGAGGAAACTCAGTTTCATATGGCTCAATCCTCTACTGCCAAAACTGGTGTTTTGAGTTATGTAGCTCGCACACCTAATTCATTTTTTACTAATTCTGCTCCTATCATCTACAAACATTGTAGAAAGCCAAACCATGATGTTTCCACTTGTTATCAAATTCACGGGAGACCCCCTAAGGGTCATGGACATGGGCGAGGCAAGACTCATGATAATTGCACTTTCCACATTAGTGCTCCTGCCAGTCAAACCGCAGCTGCTGCTTCTACTGTGTCCAATAATTATCCGTCTGCTCTCTCATCTCTCACTCCTGAGCTTATTCAAAAGCTTGTTAATTTGGTTGATTCAACTCCCGCCTCTTCCAATAATGATGCACTCTTTGGTAAGCAATTGAAATCCTATTCATGGCTCATGGATAGTGGTGCTTCACAGCACATGACTGGTCTCCTTCATCTTCTTACAGATGTTAGACATACTCAACCTACTTCTATAGGTTTACCAAACAGTGATCAACTTGTTTCAGTTTTACATGGAGCAGTGCATTTGAAGCCATCTCTATCTCTTCAAAACGTGTTATACGTTCCTCAGCTTCATTGCAATCTTTTTTCTGTTGCTCAACTAATTCATGATATGCAATGCACAATTTCTTTTTTCTGACTCTACTTGCTTGATACAGGACCCAATCACGAGGATCACGACTGGTCTGGGGCAGGTGTTTATGTGCACACAACAGTTTAATCAAGTCCCCCTTGGCTAGCATTGGCTACGTGCAAACAATCTTCCTCTAAGCTTTGGCATCTTCGTTTGGGCCATCCATCTTTCCAAAATTTGAAGTTTCTACCATTTGTTTCAGATAATAAATCCAAGCATGATTTAAGTTCAGATTGTGATATTTGCTTTCGCGCACAACAAACTCGTACTGTATTTCCTGTTAGTATGAATAAAACAACTTCTTGTTTTGATGTTATTCAGTGTGACATTTGAGGACCATATCATACCTCCTCTTTAACTGGTGCTCGATATTTTTTTACCATAGTTGATGATTACAACAGAAATGTGTGGGTTTATCCCATGACAGCAAAATCTGAAACTTTATGTAACACCCCGGGCATGTTATCATTAATAATATCACAAGCGCGCTATCAGCGTTATCTGAACGCAGTGCTAAAGCGATAGAATCGTTTTTCTTGATTACATTATGCATGAAATATAAAACACACATCAAACATCAATACCAAGCCCCTGAGATCCAGTTAACTCAACATAGAAATATAGGCAGATACAAAAACTCAGAAAACTAAACAGAGATATCAGGAGGAAACATAAACTCATACACATAACATCACCTGTACATATATATACAACTCATAAGTTCTACCACATCTGTGGTTATACAACATAAATATGTACAGACAACGGGGGTACACTCACACCCTATACTTATACAGAAATACAAGACAGAGATCAAAAGAAAGAGACTCTTCTAGTCTTCATCTGCAGCCCATGACCACTCCAGCACCCTCAGCTAGGGCCTCCTGCCCTGTGGTAACTTCTCTTCTCTAGAAGTACCTGAAAACCACAAACCCCACACAGGATGAGACAAATGTCTCAGTAAGCTCAGGGTTCTGGGAGATCCTCCCTTACCCTGGTTCACCCCCTAAGTCAAAACACAAACAACATGACACAACCTAGGACATTATCCTGGCTATCAAACATTACCCAGCCCTCTGGGTACTATCTAGATGCTCTCAGCATCAGAGGTCTCCCATCTCATACTGGCTCTCAAGCCATCTCAGATCAGTCTCACAGAGATCAAAGCCATAATCATGGCACCAGTATCTCATATTGGCTCTCATAGCCCGTCTCACAGAGGTACCTATCATAGTGTCTCTCACTAGATACTTTACATATCAGAGAGACACCGCCTCTTTATCACACAAACATTGCCTGAATCCACCATTCAGGACTTCACCACTTTGCCTGAGGAGCTCCTCAACTCAGGACTTTCAGAAACACTGGCCTGGGAATAGCCCTCCAGGACTTCATAATCATTTGCCTGGCCTCACCAGGACTTTCATAACACATGCCTGGGCAAGAACATCCATAAATGGGCAATCACCTCCAGGACTTTTCACAACACGAGCCTGAGAGAGATCATCCCACACCAGGGCACTCCATCCCTCAGGACTTTCCTCTGCCTATGAGAGATCATCTCACGACGGAGGCACTCTATCCCCTAGGACTCCAATCCAACGCCTGAGAGGGATCATCTCACACCGGAGGCACTCAACCCCTCAGGGCTTCAGATCACATGCCTGAGAGAGATCATCTCACACAGGAGGCACTCAATCCCTCAGGACTTTCCACTGCCTGGGAGAGATCATCTCACAACGGAGGCACTCAATCCCCCAGGACTTCCCATCAGCTGCCTGAGAGAGATCATCTCACACAGGAGGCACTCATCCCTCAGGACTTCCAACTCACATGCCCGAGAGAGATCATCTCACACCGGAGGCACTCAATCCCTCGGGACTTCCAGTCCATTGCCTGAGAGAGATCATCCCACACCGGGGGCACTCATCTCTCAGGACTTCACAGCACTAGCCTGGGAAAACCCTCCAGGCTTATCAATATCTCTGCCTAAGGAGGAACATCCTTACAGGGCAATCTAACCTTAGGACTTAAGGCGGAGAGCAGTGGCACCTCCCAAGGAATCTCAGCTATTCCAGGGAGTCCTCAAACTCTTCCTCTGGCTAGGGAACCTCATCTAGCCCGATACCAGTCCAGTATCCTGTAGGTTCCAGCAATAACCACCTCGTGGTCTTCATCTCAATTACAGAACACTCTCACAGTGTTCATTAATCCAAAGGCCCAAGGCCCACACCTGAAGTCACAGGTGTCACAATTACCCTTACACCATCTCGGTGTCTATCCTAGGGTTCCTCATCATCTCTGGAACAGACTGAGTATCACTCCAAGTACCGTTCCTTTAGCCTTTCAGGCTTTACCATACATAATCATCCAAACAGGCCACTTAGGCCTTTCAACCCACAGCATGCCCATAAACAAAAGCAAAACAAGCATGGCATGCATCAATCACCCACTTGGGTGGTAAACAAGAGAAAGGGCTAATCTCCCAGAACGACGAGCTTACCTGATAGTTGTGCCTGCAACACCAGCTTCTTGAACAATGGTCTGCTCCTCTGACACCTCGTGTCAAGCCTTATCAAGGCAACCAACCACATATCATAGACCATTCAAGCAGATAAACATAACAAGCTCATCAAGCAGTCCTCAACTGCCTCAGAGAAAGGAACCTCAGTCCTTTCTATCCACCCAGGTCATCTGCCTAAGGTTCATCAGGCTCCTCTATCACAGGCCTGTCCATAGACCCTCAGTGGTCTATCTCAGCTCAACCATGGTCTCAGAGTCATCCTAGACTCACAGCTAGCCATTCACAAGGAGCTTAGAGTTCAGACAACCCAAAAACCTCAGGGTTTCCACAGAGCTTGGACGATCTATCTCACAGCACACCGTCCCCGTGGCCTCACAGGCACCACAAGCCCAGCAGTTTGGCTCTTGCATGTCTCAAATCAAGTGACTTAGTCCAAGTCACACATGCATATCCTAGAGCCAAAACCAACGTTCACCAAATCACAAACTGAAAGCTAATCCTTCCTCCTCACATGATTCTAAACACATCTCTCAACTGGACCCAGAGCTAATTCTAGCTCTATCACAGATGGGTCACTATTCACCGGAAACCCCCAAATCCAAAATCAATCGGAGAAACTCGAGTTTCTTACCTCAAAACTGCCGAGGAAGACCTCTGGGCTGCTCTCCCTTGCCTTAGCGTCCGTAGAAACAGCTAATCCTCGCCCACTCTCGAGTTCTCTTCAGCCTCTCTCAGAGGAGGAGTTTCTTTGGGGTTTCAAGGGAAATAGAGGAAGGATTCTCGCTCTCACTTGGTTTCTAGGGGTATAATGGGTTAAGGAAGCGTTTAGGGTCATAAAGCAAGGTCATGGGAGCTTGGGAAGCCCTCCCATGGCTGCTGGAGCTCTGAGGAAGAAGAAAACCATTTCTTCTCCTCCCAAAACGCGATCCCCCCTATAATATAGTCTGCACCGACCTTCCCGCGCGATCCGCGACAACCCTATCAGCGCCAACCCTGGCGCTAACCGCGCCACACCCTCTACAGGGTTTTCTGCTGAAGGATCCCAGCGCTATCAGCGCGGGATCTGGCGCCACCCGCGCCACAGTGAGGGTCCTTACACTTTACAATATATAACTCAATTGATCATGATGATACGCACTCAGTTTAATACTATTGTTAAAATTGTGAGAACAGACAATGGGACAGAATTCTACGACAAACATTTGCAAACTCTCTTCACTAATATGGGCATCATTCATCAAACATCTTGTGTTGATACACCCCAGTAAAATGGTAGGGTGGAACACAAGCATCGACATATTTTGAATGTGGCAAGGGCCTTATGCTTTCAAGCTAATCTTCCCATTGAATTTCGGGATGAGTGTGTTCTTACAGCGGTTCACCTAATTAACCGAACACCAACCCCTCTCCTTGACGGAAAACCCCATTTGAGAAGCTCTTCAACAGGCCCCCACCGTATGATCATATCAGAGTCTTTGGTTGCCTTTAACATGTTCATCCTAGGCCAAAATCAAGAGATAAATTTCCAGCAAGGTCAGTTAGGTGTTTGTTCCTCGGATATCCTTTTGGCAAGAAAGGTTGGATATTTTACAACCTAGACACTCATTCTGTCATTGTTTCTAAAGATGTTGTCTTCCAGGAGGATGTTTTCCCTTTTGCAAATTCCTCTTTTGTTTCTTATGCTTCTTTGCAGGCCAAACTGCCCATGACTTTTTGTAAATGATGATATGTTGCCTCCATCTGAAACCATTCATGAGAATAGGGGCAGTTCAATGTCATCTACTCCTTCTGTGGGTACCGACCCAATTATTGTTGATCTTGTTGTATGGATGCATGGGTGCAATATCAGCTTTGCAGCAACAAGTTCAAACATTGCAAGCATAACTAAATGCAATAAGGGCAGAGATACTAAAATACAAATATAGAGAGGCTGCAAGTATCATTTCTTCTCATCATCATGTTGCTTTGGTTTCTTCTGCAGATGAAATATCAATAGCACCAATTCCTACATATTCATATGCTTTTAGTGGTATTTTCTACTCTTTTGATGTGATTTTTCACAAACATTATTATTGTGGTCTTATTTATATACAACTTCTATTTATGCTTGATTTGTCTTCATTTCTAAGAGTTATGAATTCTAAGTGAAGGAAGGAACAACTAGGATATCTGCAGTAGGTATCAATTTTTTTGGACCTTGTAAAGTTTGTGGATGTAGCATTCTTAACTAATGGCAACATAAAAGGATTAAACGGATTAATTGCTTAGTTGCTTTCTTCTTTGGCCATGTTATAGATGTTGTTCTTAGATTGATAAAATTGAGATCACATAAATCTCAGTCTATCCTAATCTGATCTTATTCTATCCTATGTTTCTAGAAGAATAATTTAAATATTGAAAAGAAAAAAAATCTTAACAACTTCAATAGTAACAAATAACTATTTACAGATATGTATAACTATTTACAAAGGGCACTGAAACCCAACATATAGATGTAACAGGCCCAACTTAGTTTCCCTACAAATAAACTATAAACTATATCTACTGAAAACAACCTTCAATACATATATTTATAAAAGTTTCAGGTTTAGTACTCCTTGTACTAGCTTAGTGAAATTAATGAGCAAGAAAAATGCTATAAAACTAATGAGATGGAGGCATGACATGAGATGGTAAACCATCCAAAGTATGCATTATTGCTTGTCTACAGACTTATGATTTTAACATGCAGTTTTGTGTTTTTCTTCAATTAGATTCACTTCTCGTATTGAAGTAAAACTGATTTATTTTCTTTCAAATTTTATTTTTATGTATAGGAAGGGTCCACCATCCATGCACGGTTCATCTGTGCTAATTCTTATCAATATACACTTTCACTTATTGGTAGAGTCAAAGAGATGTGTCATTCTTGTTGTGTTTAAAGTCTTATATAGGGTGAACATTGAGTTTCATATCTAGAGAATATGGAATGAATTACTAAAATTTATTATTCTTGATGCTGACTTTATCTTCTTTTCTCTGTTCTTCACTGATAGCAATTCATTATTTATTGCAGCCCCAATGGAGCTTATAGTTCTGGTTTCAAACCAATAACCCATCAGGTGATCTTAAGACATGTTCAAATATACTTGCTTCTTTGATTGTACCATGATAGGGCCTAAATAATTTAGAAAAATATGGCCAATAGAAAACTCAACTAGATTTTTATGCCAAAATAGTTGTGACTCATGAAGCCCTTTCATCTTAATCTGTGTGTTTATGTTCTCCTTCCTCTTAACATTATTTAAAAGGAGTTTCTCAGGAGTTTCTCCGTTCAAGTCGAGCTTAGAGGAGATATTGGGCAAGGAGCTATGCTGGATGGAGGCGATTTACAACAGCACAACCATCTGCTGCCCATACTACATTGGCCACATTAGATAAAACTAGCCGAAACAATTTTATGATTACCCAAAATGTTGATAGGTGCCCTCTAATTATTTATCAATTAATTAGGCTAATTTGGAAAATGTGAGATATTAAAAGCAAGCTTATCTTGGAATTTTGTTGTACCTTGTTCTCAGGCTGCATCATCGAGCTGGTAGCAACCCATTAGAAATACATGGGACTGTATACATTGTAATTTGTATAGATTGTGGATATTCCTTTTGCCGGAGCTTATTTCAGGACCAGTTGAAGACCCTTAATCCAAAGTTAGAATTTCCAACTAATAGAAAAAATTGTATTATCAAATAAAAATCTTAAGTGATTTCTATATTTAGAAAAATGCTGATGAAGTGAGTTTATGATTAAGTCATGATATTTAAAAGATTTAGTCCTTTGTTCTAGGGATAAAGTATATTTTAATGTTGAGAGATGTAACACTTAGATATAATAAATAATTTCTCTTGCTGGTTGATACTTATTTGTATTAAAATTAATTTAATTACAATTAAAATGATAACTTGTGTTATCATTAATTCTAATTTAAATAAAAAGGTAATTTATATCACAATTAATTTTATTACTACTGGAAAAAGTAATGTATGTCACCCTTAGACAATTTGTATCATACTTATTGGATTGAATAATTAAGGTAATTGTAAAAAAAACTTAACTTTTTATATTGGATTCAATAATTAAGGTAATTTGTATCATAATTATTGGATTGAATAATTAAAATGATAACTTTCTTTTATAAGTTAGTAGCAATTTTTTATATAAATTTTTTATTTAAAAAGATGTTGAATATTAGGGATGTAAATGAGTAGAGTTGAGTTCTAAACAAAATATGTGACTCAAGTTTAACTCATTTATTTAAATAAATCTAATTAGGAGTTTGGGCTTAACTTGTTTTTTTTTTTTTAAAAAAAAACTAAAACTTAAGTTTCACTTGTTTATCTTATTTAAAATTTCATAATTTTTTAATTTGAAAAAAATCTTAAATTATTTTTTAATTTTATCAACTTAGAATTTAATTAAGTATTTTAATACTATATAATAATCTAAAAAATATATATTAAATATGTGGTATAATATTGTTGAAAATATATAATTCAATGGATAATGAGCTAGAAATTGGGTTTAGATAGAAGTTAGGCTTGAAGTGCCACGTTCCAAAGGCGGGTCCAAACCCAATAAGAAAAAATGACCATAGTAATTTTCGACGGATTTTTTTGTTGCAAGTTTTCCATGGGTCATTACCGACGGATATATCCATCAGAAATTACCGACGGACGAAAAAATTATGTCGGTTAAAATTTCCTACGACCATTTTATCGACGGATTTTTGTCTGTCGGAATTCCGTCAGAAATTCCTATTTACCGACAGATTTATTAATTTAGCGACGGATTTAGTCCGTCGAAAAATCACTCTTTTTTGTAGTGGTTGGGCGAGTCGCTGCTATCACGTTGAGCGAGCCTATGGTGGCCTAAGCGAGTAGCTCCATACCTGAAATCCATCTTCCATGTCCTTACAATAAATTCTACAAAAATACAACCAACACTTCATAAATTCACTAGTTAAAGCATCCACTGGATAAAAGCTCAGAAGAAGCTAATTCTTACATTTAAATCACCAAAAAAAAGCATTAAAAGAGGAGAGAATAGATGATTACTAAGTAATGTACATGTAACTTTACGTATGCTTAGCAATTATCAGTTAGTTTCTACATTTTCTTCAATTCTTGTTTGTGTTTCTTCAATTTTTGTTTACTGTCTACAAACTGTTTGATAAAATCTTCTTGCTGTTTATAAGTGGAATAAGTCAGGAACCAAATTAGATTGTATTTATGAGTCGATCTAGGTTAATCATGTGCTACAAAATTATCTTAGTTTTATTTGTTTTATAGCGTTTCGACAGTCGTTATCAAACAATCCTTAGGTACACCATGTGAATAACATGCAGCAATTCCCTTTTTTCAGTTTTTTTTTTTTTTGAGTTGCACTAATTCCCACTGTCATCTAATTCAAATGATATGTTGACACGTGACTTCATTTGAAAATTAAATTAATCTAATCAAAATCAAATCTTGAGATAAGGTAAAATTATATGAATTTAATTTTTATAAAATTGAGTCTAACTTGTTTATATTTTTTTTTGGGAGAATTTAACATGTTTATATGATATTATAAGTTTATTCTCTTCATCATAACTCAATTATCTAAAAACCTATTTTATAATAAGCCTATAAATTTATATACTTGACTTTTATATAGGTTAATATACTTAATATTTTAAAAAGATAAATAAATGTATGAGTTTAATACATTATAACAATTAGGCTAGTTGATGTACACAACATTATTGTATTTACCTTTTGTATATAATATATTAAGTTTGAACAATATGCTTGTCGGCAAACAAAATTTAAATACAACGGAACATGGTATTGATGGTTAAACAAGTCATCGAACAACATATGTCAAATAACACAATCTTCACTAATCTCTTAAGTCAACATGTTCAGTACGCAAACACTTGAGCTGACTATATGATTGCATTCTATGTTTGTAAGGAAGTATCCATTGCTTTGCAACATCGTAACAATTTGGTGACCATAACAACGCAGGTGGCAGAATAGGACATTCAGGTGTCAATGCAACCTGAAACAATTACCAACACTCGAGTTGCTTAACATTTGCGGCAAAATGAGGCAAAAAAATAGTATTGACCATCAAATAACTAAACAAAATGGTTACCAAAGACATGACCAATACATAAAATGCGATGAACACCGGCATCTGTAGGCGGTTGGCTTCTCAAAGGAAAAAACGTCATACTTTGTTGGAGAGACAGAGAAACGAGAACGATGTTATTCCTTGATCTAATGACGTATCCTTAATCGGTAATATCCATCCACTTATCAATGGTTACCTGCTGTTAACAAAGAACACCTGTAAATGTAAGTGAAATAAATATGCATTAAAAGTACCACATAAGAAGATTGTAGTTACCTTTGACAACCCATCAACAAGTAGGGACCGTTTTAATTGGTCAAATCTATCAAATCCACCAAACAATGCTATATACTCATTGGATCATTGTGCAAGTTCTTTGAGCAAATGATTGCGTACCAAAGACCAAGATTCTTCACCATATCCTAGCAAGACAGCAATTACACGAAATCCACAATTACCATCAGCTTTAACATCAGTGATGTCTACAATAAAATCGTGCATACATGTATGAAATTGATCCAACATAGGGATTGATCAATCCGTATAATCTATACGAATTACTTAAACTGTATAAGTTATGCGGATTGATTAATCCATATAATCTATACGGATTGCTCAATCCGTATGACCATACGGATTGAGTAATCCGTATAGATTATACGGATTGAACAATCCATATACATTACATGGATTACGCAATCCGTATGGGTCATACAGATTATAACTGACTTACAGATTATATAATTTGTATAATCTATACAGATTACGCAATCTGTAAATTACGAAAACTTCACTTACCTTCAGCGCCACCGTCTGTGACTCCGATGAACCCAACAACGATAAATGCTTCTACCACCAGCCAAAGCGACCCCCTTCACCAGCTATTACTCACAATACACTCAACCACTAGCAACAACCAACCTTCAAATGAAAGAAAAACGCAAAAAACTACCTCTGTTGCCTCAGTCCGTAATTTAAATAAGTGAGGGTATTTTTTGGCATTTTAATTAATGGAATGGTGTATAAGTATTTTTGCTGATGTATTAAGTTTTTCCTTGGATTGAGATATTCTTGGCCCATTAAATGTTGAAGGGTTCCCCTCCATACCGATATTTTTTTTCTTTCAAATACGAAAATTCTTTTTCTTTTACTACTAAATATTTGATCTTTTAGTTTTTTCTTAAAAAGTTTAGATTAAAAAAAATGTCCCTAGCAAGATTAGAAAATACCACACCATTCAACGAATATTTATAATGGAATTTAAATATAGTCTTTCAACATAAAAATTTGATAATCAAACGTAAATCAAAGTTAATGTGATAGATATACCAACTCAAGTTGGCAAATGTTAATACTATTCTTCTTCATTTCAAAAACGGGTTAAAATATCATTACAGTGGCTTATGTTTTTTTAATCATTTATGTTTTAAAAGTTTTGTTTAGGTCTTTTATATTTTTAAAAAGTCCAATTTTAATTCTTCCATCAATTTAACCTTAACAATGTTAATATTTTAAATTTTAAAATAATTGATAAAAGTCTTAATTAAATTTTTACTTTGTAAACTGATTATTGCAATTAATTTAACCAACACTATCTTTAAAGAGAAATTGAATTTTTCAACACACAAGCCTTCCTTGAACATGTCCAACCTCCCCTCGCCTGTGTTAATGTTAAATTGATGGAAAGACTAAAATAATTATTTTTGAAAACATAAAGAATCAAAACAAGAGTTTTAAAACGCATAAAAGATGAAAATAAAAATAAAAAAAAAATGATATTTTAGCCTTACAAATAGGGGCTGGAATTATCTCCCATTATTATTTTTGGCTAAAATATATTTTTTGTTCCTATAAATATTATGATGTTCGGAATCCGTTCATGCAAATTTTTCTATATATTTTTTGTCCTCATAAAATTGAAATGTATTATTTTTTGGCTCGGACGTAGGTTTGGATCATACGAACCTAATCCGAGCCTACGTGTAGGCTTATGGGAGAGGGACAATTTTTTCAACTTTTTTGACATCATTTATTATTATAACCGATATAGTAAACACCACCAACAACTAATTTAGAAAATTCCTCAGTTCCCCATGGCCCTACCGAAGACATCAACAACCACCAACAACAATCTGAGTTCATTACGCCAAACCACCACCAACCACCACCATCAAACCAAATTCGTTGATCTCATATCCCCTCTCTCACGATGAGGCTGGTGGCGCAAAGGTGCATGTGTGCATGGATCTGAGTCACACCAGGGTAAGGGTTGTGCACAACACAGATTGGACCAGGGGAGGTCGCGTGCAACTCCTTTGTGGTCCTAAGTGTTGTGAAGATGGTGGTGGTCACGGAGGTGGGGTGTCGTGCGCAAAACACAAATTTGGTCCGGGAATGTCAAGCATGGAGGAGGACCAGGGTGGGTGTGCATGTAGATGTTTTCAAGGTCAATGGCGTGCGTAGCGAAGAGGGCGAAGGTAGGTGACAACAAAAATCTAAGTCTTTGAGGTTGGCAGTGTATGCTGCGGAGAAGGCAGAGGTAGGTGGCGACACAGATTTGGATCTTCATTTCGAAGGAACATACATGCTTAGAGTTCAATTAAAAAAAAAAATGACATGGAAAACAATTCGACACGTGTTGAATACTCATGAAGATCAACCATGACCCACATAGATTCAGATTTTCCAAACCTAGATCCAAGCAAAAACTCACATATTTAAATTTTATGATGACAAAAAATATACTCAAAATTTTGCAAGAACATATTCAAATATTTTAATATTTATAGAAACCAAAAATACATATTAACGTTATTCTTCCAAGGGAAGAGAGATATACGCCCCCACAAATTGATATCGTGAGGCCCACATATTACGTGATTGAATCTATATCTCTTCTACTGAAAATTTCAATAAATGGAGATTATTTTATTTATTTTTCCTACAAATAGTACACACAAAAAATCCAATCAACATAATTTTTTGTGTCAAAAATTATGCTTAATTTTGCGGAAACTTAGTACGAACATGCAGACGCAGTGATGCAGATTAGATTATTCTAGGATTGTTACGGAACAGAGAACACACTACAATACTGTACACTTTCCTTTCATAAATCCCTTTTCTTTTTGTTACATGTTTTACGGAAAAAAACACAATGATTGATGGCAACTCCAAACTCCAATGTCCTCACCTTAGCTTCCTTGGCATGAAAGAATTTAACAACACGTCAAATCACAGGGAACTGTGAAGTGTTTTACTTTCATCTCTGTTCCTTTGTTTATCTATTCACCAAAAGAAAAAGCACTCAGCAAAAGTAAGAACTAGTAGCAGCTGCATCATCCTCTGTTCCCTTCCTTTTCTTTATTTTAAACATATTTTAATCAATTTTTCCCTCCTTTTCCCTTGCTATCAGAGCAATTCCAAAACCTCCCTCTCAATCAAAGTATCAATCTTTTTGGTTCTTTCTTGTACCCCAGTACAAAAAGATGGCAACTTTACCTTCCCCCATTCTTCCCTCAAACCCAAATACCTGTGATGCTTTCTGGGTGCTGAAGGAGAAAAAGAAGAAGAAGAAGAAGAAGAAGATTGAGGAAGAAACCTTAACAAACTTTGTTGTTGTGGTTGCCTTGGTGGTGGCAGGACCATGGCCAGCACCAGTGGCACAAAGGGTGGTCCTTTTGAGATGGGTAGACAGCCATCAAAGAGGATTGTGAGGGCTCCTACAAGGAATGTGGACTTCGGAAATGAAGAGAGTGTGGTGGACAGTGAGATTGTGCCTTCTTCACTTGCTGTTCTTGTGCCTATTCTCAGAGCAGCCCTTGAGATTGAGGAGGAGAATCCCAGAGTTGCCTATCTTTGTGAGTAATTTTTTTTTCATTGGGTTGTTTTGATGTTTATTTATTCAATTATTTGTTTTTTTTAATTGCTTAATCATTGCAAAATAGTGTGAGGTGCTGTTGTGCTGTGAGTAGTTGTTTAAGTGGTGGGGTATGTTCACCTGGAATGAATTCTGGTGTTATGTGTATGGAAGTATTAAAGGGTATGTACCATATGGATTTCCTTGGATGTTTTGTGCAATATGTCTTTTTTTTATTCTTTCATTTGATATTTTTTTTAAATGGAAGAATATTTTTTTTTTTATTATGGAAGAGAAGAGTGAAGAAGTTAAGGCTGGGGGTCCTAATTAAAAGTTGCAAATTCCCAAATTAACAACCAAAGAAAACACTTAAAATATAAGATTTGTATCTCATGTTATAGCATGGTTGTCAATTTTTATTTTTATTCTTTTGGGGGTTGGGTGGGTGGGTTAAAGTACACATATTATGAGGGGGGAAAAACAAAGAGAATAGAAAAAGAGGAAGATAAGATCTCCTGCTTAGATGAAATTGATTAAAAACTAACAGTCAAATATAAGAGGCCACATCCAGCACTCACCTAACACATTAAAAATAATCATCATAAGGAATTGGTTGTAGGGAAATATGAAAATAAGTGTGAGACTACATCAGAGTTAAACCACATCTGTGAATATCCAACAGAGGTTTAGTGCTTATCTTGTTGAGTACCACTGTCCAAATGAAATACTTTATTAACAAATTTTCTGTGAGCTTTGGATGACTAAAACAGAGTTCTGCAACAAAAAGGGAATACTTTATAAACAAGCCTATATTATGTTAATATGATCATCTGTAAAGAGAAAAGAAAAGCACCCTTCCAAACATCCAAGTGGTTGGAAATCTTTTGAAATCGAGATATTACCACTGATCGAAAGAGTAAGAATCCCTTGCAAAATATTAAAGCCAGTTAATGATTACCAGTTACCACTACTTAAGTTTTCTGAAATTTAAACTTTTCTGTCCCTCTACACTACATACTTCTCTCAACTATATCATAACGTTTTTGCAAGAGTGGTGGAGAGTCCACATGTTTTGAAAATGAAAAAATGTGTAGCCTGAATTTATTGTGCATGACTAATCTCAAAAGAATACGGTAGTATCAATCATGATGGGATGTTAGTATGTTATAAAGTCTCTTACAGGAAATCTGTAAAAGAATCCCCTCAAGTTACAGGGAAAAAGAAATGAAGAAACAATCAAAATGGCCAAATATTCATTCAATAAAAAGCATGTAGTAGGCAAAAGAAAGCAAGCTGTTGGTGCTTCATTTATTCATGTATTCCTCAAAAGTCAAAAGACCAACACATGGTTTATCATAGATAGACTTCAAAGTCTCTGATTTGGAAGAAACTAACCCATTTCTATCTGGTCTCCATAAGGGAGATGAACCTCCAACTATACTCATTAACAGTCCTTTTTTTCTAAGGGCCCTCAGTGAAACTGTTTGCTCTGTTTAACATAATCCAAACAGTACTCAGAAGAAAAAGGATATAACAAAATAAATAGTAGGGGAAAATAATCCAAAACAAGCCCTTTTTGTAAAGTATGACATTGAACCCAGATTCTGCTTACAAAATTGTTACTCTGACAGCAAAAGCAAATTCAAAATCAACATCTAAAAGGGCAATGAAACAACAAAATGGAACGGATGCATTCCTTCAGCATGTCATAGGTGTTTTTACCTTATACATTTGCGGAAGAGTATATATAATACTGTTGTTTCTTTGTTTTTTTTTTTAATTAGGCCGCTTCCATGCGTTTGAGAAGGCCCATAAAATGGATCCAACATCAAGTGGGCGTGGTGTTCGTCAGTTCAAGACTTACCTATTGCACAAACTGGAAAAGGTACACTGGCTTTTAGTTTCTTACAGTTCTTATAGTTTTTGAAGGTTCTGTTTTGTCACCTCAGACCGTAAAGATTAATCTTTGCCTGGTAGGTACTCTCTTTTTCATTTTAATAAAAATCTTCTTTTTATGGAAAATATTAATATTAGACAATGGTTATGTTATGGCTATATAGATTGATCATTTATGAATATGAACAGCAGTCATTTCTTAATTGCTTCCCAAAAAATGAGAATCAAGTAGTTGATGTATTAAACATTTTTTTAAATTTCATGGTTGCAGGAAGGGGAGCTTACAGAAAGATCTGTTCAAAGAAGTGATGCTAGGGAGCTGCAGACCTACTACCAAAATTTCTACGAAAAGAAAATCCGGGATGGGGAATTTTCCCAAAGACCGTGAGGCTTGATCTTAAACTTGTGCTTTCAAGTTTTGTGAATTGTGTTATGATGTCTTATTCTTCTGATGTTGCTGTTGAAGGGAGGAGATGGCTAAGAATGTTCAGATTGCCACTGTACTGTATGAAGTGCTAAAGACTATGGTAGCTCCACAAAATACTGATGATAAGGTTTGTTTTGCTTGATTAGGCTACCATGACTAAAATTTGTAGAATACTTGTAAACTTATTCAGACATGGATTAAGGATGTTGTTTTATTTATTGCCAGACAAGAAGATATGCTGAGGATGTTGAGCATAAGAGGGGACAATATGAACACTATAACATCCTTCCATTATATGCTGTTGGTGTTAAACCAGCAATCATGGAAAATCCTGAGGTTTGTATGTCTGGGATATAGGCGTTGTTTGTTTTGCTTCTGCTAATTATATAATAGCCCTGAAATTTTAAATTTTTAATCTTCTTTATTTTTTCTTTTTCTTGAAAATTAAAGATCAAAGCAGCAATTACTGCTTTATGTAGAGTGGATAATCTCCCAATGCCCATAATTCGTGCAAGACCTGATGCTTCTCATGATGATTCTACAATGCCTACGGATAGGCTTAAAAAAGTAAATGATATACTTGATTGGATTGCCTCAGTTTTTGGGTTTCAGGTAATGAATTTTCTTTCCCTGCCCCTTCTATTTCCTAATTTCACTTTGATTGGAAATTTTCCTGGTTAGAAATGTCGGTGACAGAGAATTAGGTGCCACACTTATTATTAATTCATAGGAGTTGGATTCTAGGTTTTAAGCATAGTTATCAATAGCGGCGCTATTGTGCGCAATAGAGGTGCGGTGCAGCGGCCGACCGCCACAGACTGCATCACGACAGAGCATATGAGAAAGCGGCAGTAGCGACCGCTATCGCGGGTGCGGTCTGGCGGAAAAAGCGGTGCGGTGCGGCGCGGCTGAAGAAAAAGTAGAGGAAGACGAAACATTTGGTGAAGATGAAACGGAAGGGGAAGAAGAAATCGAAGCTTGAGGGTGCCGCTAGTATTAATATGCCTCATAAAACAGGAAAGCTCGAGGGTGCTGCACTGTCGCTAATCTCTGCCGCCGTTGTTCGGCGAGAGGGAGCCGCCGGCGTCGGGGGACCTGGAGGAGTTGAGGTGCGAAGAGAGGAGGGTGGGGCGGCGAGTGGGCTCGGAAGGTGACGCGGCAGGGGAAGCGAGTTAGGTGAGTGGAATCGATCCGAGTTGAGACGAAGGAGAAGCTGGCGGTGGATTGGGATAGGATCGCCATTGATTGGAGATTGGAGAGTTAGGGTTTGAGAGAGTGTGTTTTTACATAGAAATAGAGGAGA
Organism: Glycine tomentella; assembly: GCA_007407185.1. NCBI lineage: Eukaryota > Viridiplantae > Streptophyta > Magnoliopsida > Fabales > Fabaceae > Glycine > Glycine tomentella. Next base: position 2,922,705 of record PYAF01005246.1, on the reverse strand, counting down.
AGAGAGGGAGCAGAGTGTGTGAGAATGAGAGTGAGGTGAGGAATGCAATTAAGATGATAGACAAACAAAGTGAAAATAAACACAAAAAAAAAACCACGTGCGCGTTAAACAGTGATTTCTGAAATCATTTCCCGCTTTAATTTAGCACTAAAAATGAATAATGCTCATAACCATACATATTATTATTATTATTATTATTATTATTGTTATTATTATTATTATATATGTTTCAGAATATATTTACTTATATACTTTGCAGTAGCGGTGTAGCGCTACCCGCTATAGCGCTATAGCATTTTTTAGGGGTGGCCGCTACGCGCCGCTATCCGAGATTAATAAGTATGGTTTTAAGATGGCAGTGGATGAAGTGATGTAGATTGGACTCATGATTGGGTTTTGATGTTGAATTCATAGGAGAACTGGAATGAAATTTTTAATTTTTACTTTTTGATACAAGGAATCAATTTTTTGATGGCATGGGGTTAGTCTCAAAAGGGGTGATTTAAGTTTTATTGTATATGCTCCATTAAGCATATATAATAAAACTTATATACCAATTTATTGAGAGAGCTTTTGAAATATAGTGTCTATTTCTCCCCTGAAAAATGTTACCCAATGTGCACTCAAATTAAACTTGTGTGAACATATAAGGCTGATCTAGAAGTAAGATGATTAATGGCAAGATATGGTGCTATTCCAAAGCTATAAATCATACCTTTAAATTATGCTGGAATTTAGGAACAAAGAATTTTTAATGTTATCTGGTATTGAGAATAGATCTGAGCAATGCTTAAAGCATAATCATTTGCCGGTTTGTCTGTTTGCCACTGAAGCAAAATGCCAGTGTTTTTCACTGAGGTATCTTCCTTGAACCTTTTATGGGATTAGGTTTTTTCACTCCAAACGTGGCAAATGAACAATTTAGATCTTGTTTGGATAAGCTTCTTCATATGCACTTATAAAAGAAAATGAAATAAGCTTCTCCTATAAACTAAAAATAACCCATGCATAGGTTAAAATCAACTTTTTGGAGAAGGGACTTGTTTCGATAAACATCTCCAAAAACACATATAGGAGAAGAAAATAAGCAAGAAAAATGAAATAAGCTTCTCCATAAAGTAAAATTAACTTAAGCATAAGTTAAAAATTAGCTTTTGGAGAAGCTAATATGTGAAAGCTTCTCCAGAAAGCTGATTTTGGCTTATGCATATGCCATTTTTAGCTTATTACAAAAGTTTATTTATTTATTTTTCTTTTTTTATAAATGCTTATGGAAAAGCTTATACATAGCCTTAATAAAAGTTATTTTTCTTTTTCTTTTGTTCTTCCTAGTAGTTGATCGTTTCAAAGCTTGGCTTCTTTGATGGCTTTTTAAACTTTTTATTAATAAATTTATATAGGGATTGTAGAGCTTTATTTAGCCGATCCTTCTTTATTTCATACTTTCATTTGTTTTGATGTTGTTCTACGAGGATTTCTTACTCTTCTATTTTATAATTCTCTTTCTATTATTTAATTCCTATTTAGCAAAACCTGTCAAAGTACATGTTTGAAAAGAAAATAAAAAAATTATGCTTAAATTACTACTTCTCATAACACTAATGGCATCAAGATAACAGCAGTATGGCATACATACAAAGTTATGTTGAGAACATAGAATTTTATTGTACTTTTGGTTTACTTTATTTTTATCTTCTTGTATGTTTCAAAGGAGTGAATTTGAATCTTCTTTTGTACCAAAGTTATACTTTTCAATTTTTATTGTTAGCAGCCAATGAAAAACATAGCTGTGTACATTTGTCATGCACATTTCTGGTGAATAATCTGACTTAAATGTTTCTTTCTATTTTGGGATATGAAGAAAGGAAATGTGGCAAATCAAAGGGAGCACCTTATATTATTACTTGCCAACATAAATATAAGGGACAGGCCTGAACCATCTTATCAGGTGAACTATTATTTCCCACAAAAAGCTTTAGTTTTTTTTTCATATTTAAGGGCTGTTAATGCTAAATTTCAATGTTGTAATTACACTTCCACTTATCTTATTAAAGCTAACAGAAAGCTTGTTGCAGCTCCATGAAGAAACTGTAGAGAAGCTGGGGGCTAAAATTTTCAAAAATTATGAGTCATGGTGCCACTATGTGCGCTGTGAATCCAATCTTAGGTAATTGAATGTTTTATTTTGAGATAGTAATACCCAAGGAATTGCACCCTGAGTATGTTTGGATTAAAGAGTTGGGAAAGGGAAATGAGGGTTAAGTAACATTGTATTTTTTAACATATTTTAAATGAAAGGAGAAATAGAAATGAAGTATTACCATGTAACCTTCCAATCTTCGCTTATTTGTATTTATAAATGTTTTATAGCTCTCAATTTAAAACCATAAAATTAACCCTCCCCTTTCTCGCCAATCCCTTGCATCTAAACTCTAAAGTCCAAATTGTTCTTGATATAATGTTTATATACTAACAAGAGCTCTTTGGTTCATTTTGGTGTATGGAATTTTTCTTTAAACTGTATAGGTTCCTAGAAGATTATGACTTGCTACAGATAGAGCTGATATATATTGCACTTTATCTTCTAATCTGGGGAGAAGCTTCAAATATTCGCTTTATGCCTGAATGTATTTGCTATATCTTCCATCATGTAAGTTTTCTATTGCTGTCTGTCAAACATTATTAATGACCTAGCATTCATTCTTCTGTTGTGTCTGCACTGTGAGTTCATCATCTTAATCTTATGCTCTAATCCTTATAGTTATAACAACCTTATGCTTCATTATGTTAAACAAAATGATTCTTGTGATACCTCTTTTAAATTATCATTATGCCATCAAACTCACCTCCATCAGCAACATTACATGTATTATAGCTTCCATCTGTAACTATTTTCTCATCAATATCTTTATTCTCTTGAATCATTCTTCTTAGAGAGAATGAAATCATTGAAATTAAGCAGAAGATATTTCATGAATAGAAAGAACAGATTGTGTGTTGGTGACCATGATTTTTTGAAGCAACAAATAGTTGCTTTTGTGGTGAACTCACCATGATTTTGCACTCACCATGGTTTTCTACCACCATACCAAACACACTAGAGTAGATTCTATTTTCAGATTAAACAAATAATATCATTCTAATTATTTGCCAAAAGTCATTCTAATTAGGCAAAATCTTCTCCAGAGTTCTCGTATACACTAATACACCACACAATATTCACTTTTCCTTTTTATATATTAATGTTTTAGCTGAATATGTCTTTTGAAAGGAAAACAGATTTTCTCAGGGCATCACTTCTCTCCCATGATGTTCCTTAACATATAAATTTCGAGAAAAAAAAATACCTTCATGTGAAAATCACAAATGAAATTCAACAAGTTTCTTGTTTATCTAAATAAAGTTTGTGGGACGGAGACACTTTTCCAGTTGATTTTCAGAACACCGCATATGATGTGAGAATTAACTCTATAAAATCTGGAAGCCATGAAACATTTTCAAACACCATGGTTTAAGTGTGTGTAAACTTGTGGATGGGAAGTAAAAACAAGTCAAAAATTTGTAAGAATGTTTACCTTCTACGGCATAATTTGTTTAAGACAGATCATAGAGCTCAAGCATAAATAATTAAAAGCATATCTATAATTAATCTTCAACATACAAATCAAAATCCGAATCAATATCAGACCTATTTTGCTACAGCATAATTTTTTTAAAACAAACCCTAGAGCTCAAACATAAATAATTAAAAGCATATCTATAACTAATATTCAACATTCAAACAACATACAAATCCATATCGGATCTATTCTGAACATGCGTCGTGTTTCCATCCAATGACAGACCTAGTTTGAACATCATTCTTTCTAATTCTAGCATTGATCCTGACCCAATAGTTGCACAAATTTTCAATTTCAGTTTCGTGTTTTAACATAGCAACATAGCAAGCATGGTCTAGAATGCTAGATAGTTAGATACCATGTTAATAACTCTTCTTTTTTTCTCCCATAGATGTGCCATGAAGTCTATAAGATTTTAGATAAGAATCCCAGTCGTGTTACTGGGAGCACAGACCTAGTAGAAGGACAAGATGATGAACATTTTCTGAGGGAAGTTATAACTCCTATATATCAAGTTTTAATGAAGGTCAGTATGATGCAGCAATAATTGGATGAGTTTTGCTGCTTGTTTTCAAATGTTTGCCTGAAACTTGTTTCTGTGTTTGGTGAAAAAGGAAGCAAAGAGAAACAACAAAGGCAAGGCAAGTCATTCCAATTGGAGAAATTATGATGATCTTAATGAATACTTTTGGTAAGTGTTTCAGTAAGCTTACCAAATAATGAAAACTATTGTAACAGGGCTAAAAGCTATCTTTGTTTACATTTGGATAATAAGAAGCTCAAATCTGTCCTTTTCCAGGTCTAAGCAATGTTTTGATGATCTAAGTTGGCCATTGAATTCCAAAGCTGAATTTTTTAGGCATTCAGATGAGACACAGACAAGACGTCGGGTCTGTATCTACTTTCTCTTTCTCTTTTCCTTTACATTCTCTGCATTTGTTATTTTTCAACTGTCAAGTTCTTTTCTCACAATACATAGGTATCGGATGTAGTTACATGAATATTTGATTTGTTTTTATGTGATCATATCATTTTCTTTATATTCTTTGTTTAAATATTTTCTCATCACATGCTAAATGACTTATTGTTATACTCTATGCCAATATGCCAAGTAATATCCTATTTTCCCCCCATATCAAAGAATGATTTATTGGCTAATACTAACTTATCCCTAAGATATAAACTACATCAACAACAACAATTAAGCCTTTTCGCACGTGCTGGTGTTGCCTGCATAAATCAAATGATGCCATAATGTTTTGAAAGATATACTGAAACAAAAAGCTATAGCAAGAATAATCCTGTAACTACAAATATGAAGTGCCAATTCACATGGAATGGAACCCACGTGAATGCTTCCTGCACAAGAAATTTGGATTAGGATACAATTTTTGGGTAAATAATAATTTTAATTTTATTAGACATTTCAAGGATCATCTGTCCTAAAAGCTAAGTTGTCAGTTGGAGAGCATTTAATGCTTTTATGTTTCCTACAGTACGATCAGAAAATCCAAATAGAAGAATAGCTTTATCATTGAAGTGGTGAGGAATTTTAAAAAAATAAATGATTCATATAACAACTGATTATCTCCAAATTGACCAAAATAAGATTTAAATAAAATCAATTCATGACAATTTGTTTTTATCAAAATAAAAAATGAAAATCATGAAAGTGCATTAGAAATGGAAAGGGTATTTGCTTACCTCTGAATTTGTGAAGGGATAGAATCACTTTCATGGTTTCACTTTTGTGTTCAGCATACATGAACTTTTTCAGGGTATTAGTGAAAAGGGACTGGACTGCTCTTTTACACTAATTATTAGTTATGAGAGTTTTTTTTTTCTGTTTTTCTCCTTTTGTATTATCTTTGTTGAGGATTTTTTATCCTCCAAAGTTTTGGACTTTAATTTTGTCTCTCTTTCTCTAATAAAATGTCCTTTATCCAAACAAAATAAATAAATTAATTAAAGAAAGAAGAAGAAAAATTGCCAGGAACTGTGGGATCTCACTCCAGTTCCAGTATTGGTAAAAGTATGAAAATAATGGAGTCTGTACTCAAGAATGATTACATACTTAAATATGGTTTATTTGGTTGGATAGGGCGTGGATGGCCTTTATTGAATTAGAGTGATACGTCATGTATGTATATAGCAGAACTTTAGCTCTATTGCTCAGGCTGAAATGGTCTTTAATGTATAGCTGTTTATTTTGTGTACTAATTTTTTTTGTTCTTGTTCTTTTTCCTTGCTCTTAGAGGTCCAATAGACATATATATAGAGCCTACTTGTATTTTTGTTCCAGGCTAATGAAATTGTTTCATTGATTATAAGCAAAATTGTATGTAAATACTCACCTGGTCAGATGAACTTGCATTACTTTGAAAGAGACCTTTATTGAAGTACAAATGTCAATGACAGGGCCGTAGCCATGCCAACACTGCAGTTGGTAAGAGGAAGGCCAAAACAAATTTTGTTGAAGTCCGTACGTTTTTGCATCTGTATAGGAGTTTTGATCGAATGTGGATATTCTTTATATTGGCTTTACAGGTAATTTTAGCAGTTGAACCTGTGGAATGTTCTTTATGTTGATTTTCACTGAATGTCTAGAGCTATTGTTAAGTCTTCAAACTTCACCATGCAAATTTCATTTCAAATATGAAAGTATTTGTTTCAGGCAATGATCATCATAGCATGGAGTTCCTTGGGACCTGTTGGATTTTTTTTTGATGGAGATGTCTTCAGAAATGTTATGACTATATTCATTACATATGCTTTTCTCAATTTTCTTCAAGGTACTTGATTCGTTTATGTCTGAGCAATTTTCTGTACCTACTTTTTCAAAAGATTTATTTAAAGGAGAGAAAAGAAGGCAGGAAGATAAAAATCCTCCATCTGACTAAAAAAATTGACCGATAGTTTCTAACCTCTGGAAGAGCAGAACTTAATGTCAGGATATATTGCTGAAGGTAGGTCATGCACTAACAGATTATTTCCTACACCTTCCAAAAGGAGTCTATAAAAACCATGTCTGGACTAAGGTCCTGTTCGAATAAATTTCTTAATAAACACTTATAGGAGAAGAAAATAAAAAGATAAAATGAATTAAATTTCTCCCTATCACGGATATGTATGGTGGACTCTTGAGAAGAAAAAGATAGCATTAAAGTATGTTAATGCAATTAAGGATATGTATGATGGGGCTACCTCATGTGTGAAAGCTTGTAATGGAACATCAAGGTATTTTTCTATCACGATAGGTGTTCACCAAGCTTAAGCTCTTAGTACTTATCTCTTTGCCTTAGTGATGGATGAACTAACGAAAGATATTCAAAAGGAAGTGCCGTGGTGTATGTTTTTTGCAGATGATATTGTGCTTATTGATGAGACCAAAGATGGTGTTAATAGGAAATTGGAATTATGGAGAAACACTTTGGAGTCTAAAGGATTCACAATAAGCAAGAGCAAGACAGAGTATATGAAGTGTGAGTTTTCGTGAGTAAAAGATGGTGATCAAGACACAGTGCATCTACTTGGTCAAGAGGTACTCAAGAAAGATGTTTTTAGATACTTGGGATCAATGTTGCAAAAAGGTGGTGAGATTGATGAGGATGTAAATCATAGAATTAGAGCAGGGTGGATGAAATGGCGGAGTGCATCGGGGTTTTGTGTGACCGCAAAATTTCCCTTAAGCTGAAAGGAAAATTCTATAGAATAGCTGTAAAACTGGCAATGCTATATGGAGCGGAATGTTGGCCAGCACATAGACAACATAAGCATAAAATAGGGGTAGCAGAAATGAGGATGTTAAGGTGGATGTGTGGATATACGAAGATGGATAAGATAATGTTAGGAACCTGGTTCAGATTTAGAGAAGAAAGATTGAAAAGAATGAATCTTTTATTGAATTGGAGAATAATCTCCTGTAGCTACAATTGTGATATTTCGAGGAATCATAGCCTTCTATTACTTCTTTGCTTACAAGTTGCCTTATTCTCAGCCACCCTCCTCCTATTTATAATTTCTGACCCCTTCCCAACTAACTAACTAACTAAAACAGAATATTACTAACAGCAACAAAATATTACTATTAATATCCTATCAATACCCTCCCCTTCAAGATGGCCCTTGTCCGCAAGGTCCAGGTGATGAAAAACCTGTATTTTTCAGCAAGGATCTCCTTCATCTTCTTCTTCCATTATCATCAACCTCAACTGCTTGTTCTTGTACACATGTGTTGGATGATACTTCTCTTCATATGTAAAACACTCACCCTTCCTCATTTTCTCATTCACTGCTGCTGGTGACAATCTATGGACGATTCTTCTATCTTTCCAGCCATTCTCCTCTGCACTAATAGTTTGGACAGATTCACTGTCCTTACTATTAACTGGCTGCCCTGCCTTCCCATTTCTTGAACCCAATAAACTGGGTTTCAGAAAAGTTTAAAGCTCTTTACTTAGTTTTGGTAGATTTTCCAGCACCTTATTTTTTTCCTCCACTTGCCTTGCTTTCATCATGGTGTCCAGCAAAGACTTAGGCTCATGCACCCTCACTTCAGTACCTATTTCTTCCTTCAATCCCTTCAAGAAAATTTCCTTCAAAAAACTCTCATCCAAACCTCTCCCAGCTCCAACTTGTTTTTCAAACTGCCCAATGTACTCTTGTACACTATCATCCTGTTTCAGAGCCAACAAAGCCTGAAAAAAGGATTTGCAACACCAGCTCCTTGGAACCTCTGCACCTTATCCAATTTAAATCCTTCCCAAGATCGAGTCTTGCTCCACTCTTTCCCACCATTGAAACCAAGATAATGTTTCTCCTTCCAGAGCCACCAAAACAGCTTCTAATTTTTCTTCCTCTCTTACCTCCTGGAGCCGAAAATACCTTTCAATTCTTGAGACCCAACCAACTGAATCATCACCCGCGAGCAAGGGCAACTCCATTTGCCTCCAATTGCACGCTACTCCTTCGTCTCCATCCTTGTTTCTTCCCTTCCTTTCCTTCACGCGAATCATTTCCTCCTTTTTCGAATTATCCAGCGTCGCAGCCAATCGATGGAGCAGATTCTCCATCGAACCCAGTCCATTTTCAATCGCGACCTGGTTCAACTGGTTGGTTTCACACGGTTCCTCCATTGCGCATTCCAGTGCTTCAATTCTGGCCTCCATCTTCTTCGATCCCATTCACCTCACAAAGCCCCAAGATTGGAGCTCTGATACCAGTGTTAGGAACCTGGTTCAGATTTAGAGAAGAAAGATTGAAAAGAATGAATCTTTTATTGAATTGGAGAATAATCTCCTGCAGGTACAATTGTGATAATTCGAGGAATCACAGCCTCCTATTACTTCCTTGCTTACAAGCTGCCTTATGCTCAGCCACTCCCCTCCTATTTATAATTTCTGACTCCTTCCCAACTAACTAACTAACTAACTAACTAAAACAGAATATTACTAACAGCAACAGAATATTACTATCAATATCCTATCAAATAAGAAATGAAGATATTCGACGAACGGTATCAGTGGTACCGGTACGTGAAAAGATAAGGGAGCATAGATTGAGGTGGCTTGGGCACGTTATGAGACAGCCACTGGATGTTCCTGTAAGAACAAGAGTTTGTTACCAAGAGCTCGACACAAATAGAGGTAAAGGTCGACCGAAACTTACCTGGTGAAGGTAGTTAAACAAGACCTAATGGAGTGGGATATAGATTGACAGACAGTATGTCTTAGGACGGAGTAGAGAAAAGCTATAAGCTTGGTGAAGGATTAAACCCATTAGTAGCTATATGTTCCAGTCATTCTCTTGTTTTAGTTTTTTTCCTCTTCTTTTCTTCTTTCTTCCTTTCACTCTTTTTTCTCTCTTTTGTCTTATTTCCACTTTTTTCTTCTCTACTCCCTTTCTCTTTCTGTCTCATTTCCGATTTATCATTGGGTTCATCTACCATCAATCCCAATTAACTTGGATTAAAGGTGTTGTTGATGTTGATGTTGTATGTTGAATTAAATTTCTCCCATAAGTTAAAATCAGCTTTTGGAGAAGTTAAATGAGAGAATTTCAATAAAAGATTGAAAGTTGAAGTGCATAAGTTGATTTAACTTATGGGAGAATCTTAATTTATTTTACATTCTTATATTCTTATTTTCTTCTTCTATAAGGGTTTATTGAGAACTTTATCCAAACAAGGCCTAAGAGGAGTGGTATGTTGTGGATCAAATAATAAGAAATTTAATGATGGAACAATTTCAAAATGTTAGATGAAGATGTCCACCTTTGCCTGTATTGAGAATGTTGAGCTGAAAAGAAAATGTGAAAAAATGACTAAAGAAAAAAAGAGAAGTTGAAAGATTGTGAATTTGGTTGATTAAAAATTGCTTTGTACAAGCCAAGCACTCACATAGTTATTAAACCAGTACTGACAGTTGGTGACCATCAGTTACAACCAACTCTAACCGACTCTTACAACAAACTGAGTAACTGAATAACTATACTAATTGTGTAATTCCTCAACTAGCTCTATGAGAAAGTGTCTATATACTCTAAAGGCCTGCAACTTGGATTGGGTATATGTGGCTTGGAAAGCACCGAGACCTACCCCAGGGGGCATTTTACGGTTTATTTGGTAAGAGTATGCAATATCTATAGGAAATGGGGTTAATAGTTTCTTGCTTCCCAAGAAACTGTAGCATGCTATCTGTAATAGCTCTGCTCGCTCCCTATCAACCTTATTCTCTCTATTGCCGTATTTGTAAATCTCTATTGGCTAACCTATTTTTCTTTACAAATTGATAGAGTTCAGAGAAAGAGGAGAGAGAAAACATAATTGAAATGTAACTGTATTATTATTAACCTAACTATTACACAGAGAAGTCTATCTATATATACAGACCATATGGAATTGTGGGCCCAAGGACCAGGCCCTCACACATAAGATATTTACACATAAGGAAAAGCATATACATCAATACATACAAATCCAACGTCCAACCAAAAGAACTACTCCTTTCAGTTGGAAGTTGTTCAGTTCTTTTGTAAACAACATACAGAATATTAAAAAAGAATTAAGGTAGCTTTATTCTTTATGTAGTTTCAATAACAATTACTGTTGTCATATAGTAACTTTTTTCTCATATCTTCAATTGCAGTAACTCTTGATATTATTCTCATATGGAATGCATTGAAGAATATGAAATTTACTCAGTTGCTTCGATATTTTCTGAAATTTGTGGTAGCAGCTGTTTGGATTGTTGTTTTGCCAGTCTGTTATTCCAGTTCTCAAGTGAATCCATCAGGGCTTATAAGATTTGTCACCAGTTGGGCTGGGGATTGGGGGAACCAGTCACTTTACACCTATGTTGTTGTATTATATATGTTACCAAACATAGTGGCTGCAATACTATTTTTCCTTCCTCCACTCCGGAGAAAATTGGAGCGCTCAAATATGAGAATCCTTACCCTTTTGATGTGGTGGGCTCAGGTCAGCAACACATACATTTATTGGGGTTTTTTTTGCGGAAATACGTAACAGATGCTTCCTGTATTAGTCTTTCCATCTCTTTCTAATTGAAATGATTTTCTGTGTACTCTATCTAACATTGACTATACTGCAGCCAAAATTGTATGTAGGAAGAGGCATGCATGAGAATATGTTTTCACTGTTGAAGTAAGTGAGAAATTCTTATCAATTTCTTTTTTGCATCCAGTTCTTTTTGTGGTATATTTTGTGGGGGAAATTTCAAGGTGGAAACCTTTGTTTCACTCCAACCATGTCTTTCTTTTTAGTTGGTTTCATTTGTGTTCAGCAAATCTTTTTTCCAGAAAGATGATATTTATAAACATGGCTATGTAGAATTCCAATTGTTTTTTCATATTAAACATCATTTGATTTATTATACGCTTTGTAGGATAGTCATACTTAGTGTTTTGGGAACCCTTTTTCTCAGAAAATAATCTTTTCTTTTTTCCCTAAAAGCTCTTTCCAGAAGCTGCCAAGAACAAAGAGTTTTTACCCGAAAAATAAGTTAATTTAAACATGCACTTACTCTCCGAGTTAAAGAGATGCTGAATAATATATCTAGCAACTGCCTTTTAATGTTTTCATCATATTCTTTACGAAACTATTGTGGCACATACATTCTAGAGCCAACAGGTCAATTTTTGGATTATCGGCACATACGTGTTACTTTTATTGTTAACTTTATATATATATATATATATATATATATATATATATATATATATATATATATATATTCTGACTTTAAACTATATTTTGTTATGGCAGGTACACTCTCTTCTGGATCATGTTGCTGATTAGCAAGTTAGCATTCAGCTACTATGTGGAGGTATTATTTATGTAATTGGTTTTGATTTTATTTTTCTTCCAAGTTCAGTAGCTTGTGGACACTAAAACACATGTAAGTGATAATGTGGCTATACCCATATATACACGCAGTCCGTTTCTCAATTAAGTTAGCTAATACATATCCTTCATGTATATTCAAACCAACAAAAATGATAAGGGTTATCTTTACTTTTTACAATGGATGTCGATGCTAACTAACATATGAGTATGTTTATTAATCAAGTAATAAACATGCCTTGATTACCAAAAGAGAGAGATTAAAATCTTCAATGACAAACTCGCTTTCTCTGTCAAAATATTCATTCAAATAATTATAGTGTATTAGAATATCTACAAAATATTTAGAGGAAAAGTATTATGAACTGTTAGTGCTTTGTCTTTTGTGTCACTTCAAAATATACCATATCAGTTTAATGTTTTGTGTTTCTATTCTCTTCTTTTCTCCTTCCTTACCGAAACCTATAATTTCAACAACTATATTGGGTGGAGCAAATCCATATGTTGTTATTAATAAATTCATATGTTTTTAAAATATATATCAGCATTTAAATGCTATTTTTATAAAATTCAATACAGATATTACCATAGTTACTTCAATTATACAAGCTTAATGCTAACAATTTAGAGCTTTAATGTTATGTGTTGACTGTATTATTATGTAAATAGTGTCTAGATTCATGGTCTGGTCTGGTCTAACCAAATCACGTAGTTATGGTAATCAGGAAACTGCCTTATTGCTTTGATTATAGCAGCCCTAATACAGCCTCTGTTGTGTATTTGAAAATACGGTTTCAACATGTCTAGGCCTCTCACTTTTCTCTCTTTCTCTCAATTGTATGTTCATGCAAAATTTAGAAAGATAACAGAATCAATTACCAATAAATGAACTATTGAATTCTTGCAATCATGTATTTTCTTTATTCCTGTGTCATTAATTATTATATGAAACTCGTTAAATATTTTTTAAATTGTACTTCATTAATTTGTTTCTCTTTTCTTCTAAATTAATCTTTCAATAGATTTTGCCCCTTGTTGGACCCACAAAATTAATCATGGGAATGTCTATAGATAACTACCAGTGGCATGAGTTCTTTCCAGAAAATGGTAACATTTTTTGTTCTTTACACTATCTTTACTACATATTCTGTCAATATAACTAGATTCAAATCACGTTCTGTAACTGCTACAGAGACTCACAATATATGTATTGTCATTGCAATATGGGCTCCAATTATCCTGGTAAGTTAGTAGGACTTGTTCCATTAATTTGTCTTTCACATTTTTGTGCATTTAGTTCATTCCATTCTTATGCTTTATCAATATATAGGTTTATTTTATGGATGCTCAAATTTGGTATGCTATTTATGCCACTTTATTTGGTGGCATTATTGGAGCCTTCAGCCATTTGGGAGAGGTTAGTGATATGTTTATTGCAATATTTTATATTGAGCCTTTGTAATTTCCTCTTTTGTTATGATTTATTCTTTAACCCCACATGAAAAAAATTCCATTATTTGATACTAAGTTACCTCGTTAAACCCATCTTTCCATGATTTTTTTTTCTCAAAAGATTTGAATTTTTGCTTGAGATAATGATAGTAGTAAATTTATATTAGTATATAATGCTTTTCTGGCTATGATGCACAGATACTTCAAAATTGGTGATGTATACATGTAAGATAACGATATGTGTTATACAGCAACCCCTGTATCAAAGAATGATTGCCTTGTCTTCAAATGACATACACTTTTTCTTTGGATAGTGAAGGGAACATTATCTTAACTTGAATACATCATCAACAGCACCTTTAACCCAAATTAATTGGGGTCGGTAGTAGATGAACCCAATGATAAATCGAAAATAGAACAAAAGAGAGAAACAAAGTTAAAATAAAAGAATGGTAAGAGGAGAAAAGAAAAGAAGAAGAAAAGAATTAAAACAAGGGAACAACTGAAACATAGAACTACTAAAGGGTTTAACCCTCCACCAGACTTATAGTTTTTCTCTACTCCGTCCTAAGACATACCGTCCGCCAATCTATATCTCACTCCATTAGGTCTTGTTTAACTACCTTTCCCCAGGTAAGTTTTGGTCGACCTCTACCTCTCTTTGTATCTAGCTCTTGGTAACAGACTCTTGTTCTGACAGGAGCATCTAATGGTCGTCTCATAACATGCCCAAACCATCTCAATTTATGCTCTCTCATCTTTTCACATACTGGTACCACTGATACCTTTCGTCGAATATCCTCATTTCTTATCTTATCCATCTTCATATATCCGCACATCCACCTTAACATCCTCATTTTTGCTACCCCTATTTTATGCTCTCATGTTGCCTATGTGCTGGCCAGCATTCCGCTCCATAAAGCATTGTCGGTCTAACAGCTGTTCTATAGAATTTTCCTTTTAGCTTAACAGGAATCTTGCAGTCACACAAAAGTCCCGATGCACTCCGCCATTTCATCCACCCTGCTCTAATTCTATGACTTACATCCTCATCGATTTCCCCACCTTTTTGCAACATTGATCCCAAATATCTAAAAACGTCTTTCTTGGGTACCTCTTGTCCAAGTAGATGCACTGTGTCTTGATCACCGTCTTTAATCCCCGAAAACTCACACTTCATATACTCCATCTTGCTCCTGCTTACCTTGAATCCTTTAGACTCCAAAGTGCTTCTCCACAATTCCAATTTTCTATTAACGCT
>PYAF01005246.1:2875834-2907910 GCA_007407185.1 Glycine tomentella | reverse complement strand
AGGGCTGAACCTTGGTGGACACCTACCGTGATAGGGAAATACCTTGATGTTCCATTACAAGCTTTCACACATGTGGTAGCCCCATCATACATATCTTTGATTGCATTAATATACTTTAATGCTACCTTTTTCTTCTCAAGAGTCCACCATAAGACTTCCCGTGGGACTCTATCATATGCTTTCTCGAGATCTATGAACATCATATGTAAGTCTTTTTTCCTTTCTCTATACCTTTCCATTAATTGTCTCATCAAGAAAATAGCTTCCATGGTACATCTTCCTGGCATAAATCCATATTGATTTACTGAAACCTTGGTCTCCCTCCTTAGACGATGTTCGATAACTCTCTCCCACAACTTCATAATATGACTCATAAGTTTGATATCTCTATAGTTTGAACAATTTTGAATATCTCCCTTGTTTTTGTAAATAGGCACAAGCATACTTTTCCTCCAAGCATCAAGCATCTTGTTTGATTGAAGAATCCTATTAAAAAGATTGGTTAACCATTTTATTGCCACATCTCCCAAGCCCCTCCACACTTCAATAAGGACGTCATCAGGTCCCAACGCTTTATTATTCTTCATCCTCTTTAAAGTCTCTTTAACCTCATATGTATTAATTCTGCGCACAAATCTTCTATTCAAATCATCAGACACGTCCTCCAATTCCACCTCACTCTTGTCACCATTCCCATTAAAAAGATTGTTAAAGTAGTGTAACCATCTTTCACTTACATCTTCATCCCTTACCAAAAGTTTTTGATTTTCATCCTTGATATATCTAACTTGGGTGAGATCTTTACTCTTCTTATCCCTCATTTTTGCAAGTTTATAAATACATTTTTCCCCATCTTTGCTCTCAAGATTTTTATACAAATCATCAAAGACTTTTCCTCTAGCTTCTCGCATTGCTTTCTTTGCATCTTTTCTCGCTACTCTAAACTTTTGCAAATTTTCCTCGTCAGGACATTTATGCAAAGATCTAAAGCATTCCTTCTTCTGTTTAATAGCCTCTTGCACCTCTCCATTCCACCACCATGTTTCCTTAGTAAGAACTTTGTTTCCTTTGCTTTCACCTAACACCCTCCTTCCCACATTATGAACACATACAGCCATCTTATTCTAAATTTCATTAGCTTCTCCAAGAAACTCCCACGGTCCTTCACGCAACATATTTTCCATAAACTCTAATTGTTTTTCCTCCTTTAGTTTCCACCATCTTATCCTTGGGTTTTGATCCTTCTTCTTTAAATTAAGAACTTTGTTGAACCTAACATCTAGAACTACCAACTTATGTTGTGTCGCCACACATTCTCCAGGGTAGACCTTACAGTCAATACATGAATTTCTATCTTCCCGTCTAGCCATAAAGAAATCAATTTAACTGCGATTTTGGCCACTATGATACGTGATAAGATGAGACTCCCTTTTCCGGAAAAAAGTGTTCGCTAGCATCAAATCATAGGCTAGTGCAATGTTCAAGACATCTTCTCCAGTCTCATTTCTCTTCCCATACCCAAAACCACCATGAATTCTATCAAAACCTCCACTGTTTTTACCAACATGCCCATTTAGATCGCCTCCTAGGAAAATCTTCTCTTCTCTTGGTATCCCTCTCAGAACCTCTTCCAAGTCTTCCCAAAAATGGATCTTTTCATCTGATAATAATCCCACTTGGGGTGCATACACACTGAGGATATTTAAGATAAGATCCCCCACTACAAGCTTAATCATCATAATCCTGTCGCCTTTCCTTTTTACATCAACGACTTTATCTCTGAAATTTCTATCAATCATAATTCCAACTCAATTGCGGCTCTTGATAGTACCTGTGTACCACAACTTGAAACCTGTGCCCTCCACTTCCTTGGCCTTTTCTCCAACCTACTTTGTTTCTTGCAAGCAAACAACATTCACTTTCCTTCTGGCAAAAACATCTGCTAACTCCCTCAGTTTACCCGTTAATGTTCCTATGTTCCAGCTTCCCAATTTCATCCTAAACCCCTGGGCTGTGTTTGCCCGCCATGCTCGTCCATCTGCGTGTTGGGACCCTTGCCTTTTTGTCACCAAATCCGGGTGGAGACCTGGCGCCTTGCCTTTCGGCATGGACCCTAGCATCCTTTTCACTACATCCCGGGATCGATGTAGCGCCTTGCCTTGTGGCGAGAACCCTAACTCATTTTTCGATACATCCGGGGTCCGATGTAACGCATCGCTATGAATAGTTGAATATAATATTTTTACAGAAATTTGATTACAATTATGCTTTGTTAGTAATTTTTCCAAGAGATTAAAGACAAACAATAATGAGACAATGATGGAAAACCAAAATAAATATCATCTAAAAATATAGAAATCAAGAACAAAAAAATAATGACATATATGCAATTTATAAATATAATTATATTTTACTTAATATATGTTTTACTTGAATGCTAATTTCTTAGAAGCTTGTCATATTTACTTATTGTATCTTCTTGTACCCATACTCTTGCAACATTGTTTTTTGGTGATTTTCTCCTGACATTTTGCATCTCTTAGATAAGGACACTTGGAATGCTCCGCTCCAGATTTCAATCTGTACCGATAGCTTTCAGTCAGCGATTTTGGACTGGAAGAGACAGAAAGACTAAACAGGAGGAATCGGTACTTCATGTTACAAAATTTATTATTTGTGTACACTGAAATTAAATAACTACATAAAAGCTAAATATCTATCTGGAGTCTTATGAAGGGAGTTGCTGTGGCAGGATGAGACATATGAACGGCAAAATATTGCATACTTTTCTCAGGTCTGGAATGAGTTTATAAATTCTATGAGAGAGGAGGATCTCATCAGTGACAAGTACAAACTCCAAACTACTGCTTGCCTGACACATCTTGCATTAGATGACGGAATTTCAAGCATCTGATTATATCTCTTGACTACTAATTTTCCAGGGATAGAGATTTGCTTCTTGTCCCATACAGTTCAAGTTATGTTTCTGTCATTCAGTGGCCTCCATTCTTGCTTGCTAGTAAGGTGTGTCGTACAAGTGGTTCCCTATGGCCAAAAATTTATTATGGATTTATGATTGAGTGGACATGCCTTTTGCTTCCTTTTTAAATTGTTTCAATATGTGATAGATTCCTATAGCTGTTGACATGGCAAAAGATTATAAGAAGGAGACTGATGATGATTTAGTTAGAAAGATTAAAAGCGATGGGTATATGTATTCAGCAGTTGTTGAATGCTATGAGACTCTCAAGGACATCATACTGAACCTTCTGCTTGATGAAGATGATAGAGGGTAAGGGAGACATACTTGTATAGCCATTGTTCACCCATTTGATTTTCTTCTTATTGGAATCCTCATGAGTATTGGGTTTCTTCCATGTACGAGACAGGGTTGTGAAGCGTATATGCAGTAGAGTAGAAGAGTGCATACGTGAAGAAAAATTTGTCAAGGAATTCAATTTGAGTGACTTACCTTCACTCAGTGAGAAGTTAGAAAAATTCCTTACTCTACTGGTAGGTTTTTCTCATCATGCTTCCTTTTTTTCTCAGTATATTTCAGTTCCTTCTTACAAGACTTATTCAGGTCTTATAAATATCATTTTTTTTCCCATTGGCAGCGATCTGAAGATGGCAAACTAGAATCCCAGATAGTCAATGTCCTGCAAGATATTGTAGAAATTATCATACAGGATGTTATGTTTGATGGCCATTTGTATGTTTGAAACAGTGACTGGAACTTTGGTTTATGATTTCTTAAACCCTATAATAAGTACTGCCTTACAGTATTGGCTTGGTTCTGCTTTCTCCAGGTTGCTGCAAACACCTCACGAATATCATGTAGAGAGAGGGCAGAAGTTTGTCAACATTGACACTTCTTTTACACATAATAAATCAGTGATGGAGAAGGTAGTCTTGAGAATTATACTTAAGTAAACACATTGAATGTGCTGTTGCTTACAGGTTTCTGTTTCTTCTCTGTAGGTTATTAGGCTTCATTTGCTTTTAACAGTCAAGGAATCAGCCATAAATGTGCCCCAAAATATAGAAGCCCGCCGCCGTATTACATTCTTTGCAAACTCCTTATTTATGAATATGCCAAAGGCTCCCAAAGTTCGGGACATGTTGTCCTTCAGGTTAGTCATTGTGATAAACAATTATATTGAAAGGAAAGGAAAAATAGAATGTGGGTTGAATAATGTGAAGGACAAACTCATAAATGCACCCACTACCTCATGCAAGAGTTTTTTGAGTTTGAAGCATGGACAAACACATTGATCTTCTCTATCTTGTGTTGAAATTCAACTTTATATTGGAAGAATGAAGGAAACGAGAATCAAACACTTGATCAGTGATGGATCCAGAATTTTTTAGTTGTGGGGACAATACTCACATATATAAAGTAGAGGGGGAAAAACTGATGTTAAAACTTAATTTTTTTAACTATATTTCAATTTTCAAAATTAATTTATAACCACACATATATTATGTAAATAAAAAATAAAAATCTAGTGGGGGCAGCTGACCCCACTCACTCCCAAATAGATCCGTGCCTGCTCTTGATCACTTGGTCATACAGACTCTAATACCATGTCAAGGGCCAACTTCCATAAAAGCTTAAGCTGTTGGGCTGAGGCTGAGGCTTATGAATAATTTTATGTCTAACAAATAAAAAATTTTGAAAGGGATGGGTGATTGTACTCTGAACACAAGGTCTACATCTACTAAACCACTTTTTCTGACTAACTCAGGAGAATAATGATTAAGATACTAATCATATGTGTTTTTTCATTACTATTGCTCTTTGTTGTTGGCAACAATTGCCACCTCATTATTGTGGCTGCATGCTTGTATCTACAAATTATTGAATTTCCCAAATATATGGATGACTGTTTACTTTTGTTGGGAGAGAATTATTGGGAGAAGTTAGTGTATAATGCTAAACGCGTGTTCTGTTATTTATTGATTGAATTACTATTAATTTAAGCATACTAAGGTGGCAAATTTTATTTTATTTTTTATCAGCACTAAGGTGGCAAAATAACTAATATCTAGTCTGTCTATAAGCAATTTTATACCTTTCTAGTGTAATCAACATAAATACATTCACTATATATTCTAATAATGCTAATTTTCTAACATAGATGTTAATATCCTAACTTTTCCCTCATGCTACCTTGATATGTAACTTATCTGAGTGTTGCTTCAGTGTTCTGACACCCTATTTCAAAGAAGATGTTCTATATTCTGATGAGGAACTCAATAAGGAAAATGAAGATGGAATATCAATTTTATTCTACCTAAGAAAGATATATCCTGGTGAGTATTTTATATGCTTCCTTACATTTCTACCCTTCTTAAGTACATGTGCACTCATTTACTGTATGTCATTAATGTACTGTAGATGAATGGGCCAATTTCCATGAACGGCTAAAAAGTGATGATCTTGAAGAAGATAAGGAGGAGTTAATTCGTCGGTGGGCATCTTACAGAGGACAGACACTCTATCGAACAGGTCTTGATTGTCAATTTGTAATGAACATTATTTTTGTTGCTAGATTTGAATATATATTCCAATGTAAATGTATTTTTCAAATTTTTGTTTTTGCTAGTGAGAGGAATGATGTACTATTGGCAAGCTTTGATCCTTCAGTACTTCATAGAATCTGCGGGAGAAAAAGGTTATTTCTCTATTTACATAATATGTTCAAGTGCAAATTCTAAGATATGGCATAAGCCTTTCATATATAAATGAAGTAATGAACTATATACATCGTTTCTCTTGCAGCTCTCTCTGAAGGCTACCGGACAATGGATTCCTATGACAAAAATAAGAAGCTTCTCGAAGAGGCACAAGCCATGGCCGATTTAAAGTTCACCTATGTTGTTTCTTGTCAAGTGTACGGTTCTCAGAAGAAGTCCAAAATTACTAGAGACAGAAGCTGCTATACTAACATTCTCAATCTGATGTTAACGTGAGTCAATACAACCATTTGATGAACTTTATAAGTTCCTTATATTTGTAAAACAAAAATGGGATTGACAACAGTAAAATGGAACATTCCATGCAGGCATTCAGCCCTTCGTGTTGCTTACATAGATGAAACAGAAGAGACAAAGGATGGAAAATCGCAGAAAGTTTATTACTCTGTTCTTGTTAAGGGAGGGGATAAGTATGATGAGGTATGGACAAAAGATTCTGGTTTGATATTTTCTTGTGAGTGGTGCTTTTTCCATATTTATTGAAGAGTTTAATTTCTCTGTTCTTTTAGTGTAAACTTTTTTACATTCTCAACCAATAATAAGAAATCATGTTAGGTATGTGATAGATCATAGATGTTGAAATTACGATACCATTGATAGGTAGAAATTCAGAGAACAAGCTCTGATTACAATGAAATTTGAAGGAAAATATCAAAATAAAAACCAAAAAGAAAAATATCAAAGAAGGGCTATAATATGTCCTTTCTATGATTTCTGAACCTTCTCTCAAGTATCCTGCTGCCAGGCGTACCCTCTGTCAAAGACAATCATAACAGAATTCTCTATTCCATTCCCTAAACTACGGTGCCAATGGGCAAAGCTGGTGTAACTCTCTTGGGTTTGTCAAATCCAAGCTTTGGAGTCAGGATTCCATATTAACAGAGACAAAGAGTTCCGTTAGAATTATATGAAAATATCCAAAAATATCTTATTATATCTTAGGATTTCCTCTCAGATTAATTTTACTGGTTCCTCATTATATCTTAGGACTGGTTCCTATATTTCCTTATCATATCATGATTTGTTTATCTAATTAGTTAAGATCATAATTAGTATAAATAAAGGTTTGTCACTTCTCTTTTTTTTATCTATTATTATTATTGAAAAGAAAAGATTGTCAGTAAGCAGAAATCTAACTAAAAGGAGCAATTTACCACTTATTTATCCAACAGTAAATAACCACTTCTTTAACAATGGAGAAATCAATATGGAGCAGATGCTTAAGAGGTGAAACAAATAGAAAGATATGAAAGAATGATAACTCTGGAGTAAAAGATTATTACTGTGACAAACTAAAGGATGTTATGTGCAACTATTTGCATGATATAAAGTATAAATTGAAGGGGTTTTCTATTCTGTGTTACGGACTTACTGTTGTGCCTAACTATATAATGAAATAGTTTGATATTGTGCCAGGGTAGCTCAATTCATGTTGAGCTGGTTTGGCATTTTGAACAGCCTTAAATTTAATTCGAATGATTCTATATTGCATTACTAGGAAATATATCGTATCAAGCTACCTGGTCCTCCAACAGAAATTGGTGAAGGGAAACCTGAAAACCAAAATCATGCAATTGTATTTACTCGTGGAGAAGCCTTGCAGACCATAGACATGAATCAGGTAACTTTTCCTTGGACTTCAATTCAATCGGAATTAAGTAACACTTTCTGTATAACTCAATTCTTCTAATTTATTGTTTCTTTTGTTAAGGATAACTATTATGAAGAAGCTTTCAAAATGAGAAATGTATTGGAAGAATTCCGGAAAGGACGTAGTGGACAACGGACACCCAGCATATTGGGTATAAGGGAGCACATATTTACTGGAAGGTCTGCTTCGTGACAATATCTAGTATTAAATTTCATTTGAATAAATTAATTCATGATCAAGAAAATATATACTTCGATCATCAAGCTTCAATTGGTACAAGTTATGCTTATGTGTTTCTTATTCTGCAGTGTTTCTTCACTTGCTTGGTTTATGTCAAACCAGGAGACCAGTTTTGTGACCATTGGCCAACGAATTTTGGCAAATCCTTTAAGGTTAGTCCCAATTTGTGTCATGTGATACAACATGTAAGTATTATTATAAATCCCTTGGGATTTTCATCTTGTCTTCACACCTGTGTCACTTTTTACCTTATTTTCTATTTTGTTTCATCCATTTGGTCATTCAAATAAAACCGGAGCTTGTAGTTACAAGTACATGTTAGTAAATATGGCAAGAAAGGCTTCTATATACTGTATATCTCTTAAAATTTGGACTTGGGACCTAACTCAACTCCACAAAACTGACTTGTAAGGCAAGAACTGCCTAAGCTTTATAAGCTCTATTCAAGTCATATTTCTAGTTGATGTGGGACTAAACAACACCCTTGAGGCTGTAATTAAGGCATCCCCCAAAAGAGGCCACAATTAAGGTGGGCTAAGGGTGACTGCAATTAAAACGGCTTTCCTACAATATCTATTTGCTTCCTACCTGAAATCTGCTAAGGCTTGAAACTTGAATAGAGCACAGACTCATCATGCTTTGTGTTGCAACTGAATTTAATTCAAGAATAGGATGTCTTATTTTATTCTCTATGCATTAAAACTTCATTTAAGTAATCCATTTTCCTGAATTTGCAGGGTTCGGTTTCATTATGGCCATCCTGATATATTTGACAGACTCTTCCACATAACAAGAGGTGGCATAAGCAAAGCATCAAAAGTTATAAACTTAAGCGAGGATATATTTGCAGGTACGTATGGTTGAATTGAAATGCTATCTGAGGGGTCTAAGTTTTCTACTAATTCTGCTTGACATCCATAGGGTTCAATTCAAATCTACATTGCGGATTTATGTGGATGGGAGTATTTTACTAATTGTGCTTAACTTCCATAGGGTTCAATTCAACTCTACGTCAAGGATATATCACACATCATGAATACATACAAGTAGGTAAGGGGCGTGACGTGGGCATGAATCAGATATCACTCTTTGAGGCTAAGGTTGCAAATGGAAATGGAGAACAAACACTTAGCCGTGATGTTTATCGACTTGGACGACGATTTGACTTCTACAGGATGTTGTCATTCTACTTCACAACAGTTGGGTTCTACTTCAGTAGCATGGTAATTAAGCAAATCTCATTTTGGGGATCTTATCTTTATAGTTTAAGGCTATTAAGAATAGTACATTATTGGAATGCACTTTGTCTAATTGGAGTATATGGTGTTTTCTTCCAATATAGAACCAACCTTTTACATACACGTTCGGTAAAGTATAAAATAAAACTAACAGTAATCATCTTAACATGTCTGTGAATGGATTCTATCGTCATCTGACCTTTGTTAATCTTAAAGTATTGTTGAAGATAGGTCTACTACTCAAAATGGTTTAAATGAAACAGGGTATGGCAAAGATATGTGGATGGAAATCTATCTGCAATTTTGCATGAAATAGCTGCTTTCGTAAGACTTGATTTTAGCACTTCTATTTGCTGTCTAGACACTTGTACTACATAAAACAAGGAGGATAGACAATGTTTAATAAGTATTTAATATGTATGATTCATTTAGTTTAGAAAAAACCCTCAACGTGGTCTTTCGAAATTATGTCTGTCACCACATTAGTCCTTAAAAATTTTGGTGACTAAATCAGTCCTTCAAAAATTCTTTTTGTCACCGCTTTAGTCTTTCACAAAGACTTGAATAGTGACATTTTAGATCTTTGAGGAACTAATTTGGTGACATAATATTTGGACGGCTAATATGGTGACAATTTAAATCTTTGAAAGATTAATTTGGTGGCCAAAATTTTTTGAGGACTAAAATGGTGATACATGTAACTTTGAAGGACCAAATTGAGGGTTTCTCTTCAGTTTAATTAAGGCTCTTTTGACAGTGTTGACTTTTTGAAAATGGAGCATAGACAAAATGTATATCTTCTATCAAATCACATTTCTTGATAATCTGGTTTTAGATATGAAACAAGTTCCTAAATTTTAAAGATATCTATAACAGTCAACTTAATTTTTGAGTCAGGAATTGGCTTATGCTGACACCTGTATTTGGATGTTATGAATATTTCAGATAACTGTGTTGACCGTGTATGTGTTCTTATATGGACGTTTATATATGGTTTTGAGTGGAGTTGAGAGAGAAATTCTTCAAAGTCCAAACATACATCAGAGCAAAGCCCTTGAAGAGGCCTTGGCAACTCAGTCTGTTGTTCAGTTGGGCTTACTGCTTGTGCTGCCCATGGTTATGGAAATTGGCTTGGAGAAGGGATTTCGCACTGCCTTGGGTGATTTTATCATCATGCAACTTCAGCTAGCCTCTGTGTTCTTTACTTTCCAGCTTGGAACAAAAGCTCATTATTATGGAAGAACACTCTTACATGGGGGCTCTAAATATAGACCAACTGGTCGTGGATTTGTTGTCTTCCATGCGAAGTTTGCTGATAACTACAGGATGTACTCTCGAAGTCATTTTGTGAAGGGCCTAGAGATACTCATACTATTGATTGTTTATGAAGTCTATGGAAGCTCATATCGCAGCTCACATCTTTATTTATTCATCACAATGTCAATGTGGTTTTTAGCCATTTCCTGGCTGTTTGCTCCTTTCTTGTTTAATCCTTCTGGCTTCGATTGGCAAAAAACAGTGGATGATTGGACAGATTGGAAGCGGTGGATGGGAAATCGTGGTGGTATTGGTATTTCATCTGATAAAAGCTGGGAATCTTGGTGGGATGAAGAAAATGAACACCTGAAATACTCAAATCTCAGGGGAAAGATAATTGAGATAATTCTTGCATTTCGCTTCTTTATATACCAATATGGAATTGTCTACCACATGGATATTACTCATCATGACAAAGATTTGCTGGTAGAGTAACTCATCTATATTCTCCAATCTTATTAATGATTGCAAGTTTATTTGGCACCATCTTACTACTACCATTGTTTTTTCCTTGCAGGTATTTGGGCTTTCTTGGGCAGTTTTAGTAATAATACTAATTGTATTGAAGGTATGTAAATGCTAGCTTGGGGATCAAGAGTGACTTCGTATAAAATATTGTCAAATTGATTTAAACCTAATTAATTGTTTGATGCAAAACTATTGTTAACTTAAGATTAAGTGAATTTTTTGCTTCTAGTTTAAATTTCAGACAAAAAAAAAAAAAACATTTCTTTTCTATCAAACAAAGGGAGATTTTAGACCATTGTATAGTCATTGTGCAGTTAAAATTAGTTCACATTTCTGCAATATTAATGCATTTGTCTTCTGCTGTTTGTGTGTATTCCATATGGGCATATCAGATGGTATCCATGGGAAGGCGAAGATTTGGCACCGACTTTCAGCTCATGTTCCGTATTCTCAAGGCACTTCTCTTTCTTGGCTTCTTGTCAGTCATGACTGTATTATTTGTGGTATGTGGACTTACCATATCAGATTTGTTTGCTGCCATTATCGCCTTCATGCCATCTGGATGGGCAATTATTCTGGTAAGTTAAACTTCTGCATCTTAGAGAAGCACTAGTTAAGAACAATTTTTACTCTTTTTGTCAACTTTGTCCTGTTTGGATAAACTTCTGCAAAAACACTTACTTGAGAAGGTAAAAAGGTAAAATTGTAAAAGTCTCTGAAAAAGTAAGCCTTACAATATACATTAATCTGAAAAGTAAACCTTACAAGATACATTATATAACAATAACCTGAACTAATGGGCTTGTGGGCCCAATACTGAAAGATATTCTAACAAAAATGAATTGAGTGTCTCTTATAAGCCAAAATCAATTTACATACTTAACTTTTTATGGAAGTTCTCTCATTTAACTTCTCCAAAAGTTGAGGTGCATTAGTTGATTTTAACTTATGTTAGAAACTCAATTTTCTCTAATAAGTTCTTATAGAGAAGTTTATCCAAACAGAACCAAAGTCTGACATGCTTAGGCAGATTGAAGAAATATTGCTATATACCATCCTAGACAACTTTCTAATTAAGTACTTCATTCAACCAAAAATACTGATATTCCCTTCTTTATTTTGCACTCAAGATTGCACAAGCATGCAAGGTATGCTTGAAAGGAGCTAAACTATGGGACTCAGTGAAAGAGCTATCCAGAGCTTATGAATATGTAATGGGATTACTAATCTTCTTGCCAACAGCCATTTTGTCATGGTTTCCATTTGTATCAGAGTTCCAAACCCGGTTGCTATTCAATCAAGCATTTAGTAGAGGTCTCCAAATTTCAATGATTCTTGCTGGAAAGAAGGACACTTATAAATCTGATTGAGATATTGCTGAATTGCCAAGGTAATCTTGAATGTACCATACATCAAGGTGGTTTTTGTACCATGCATTAAAGAAAGTAATGTTTGTTTACTTTGCTCACTGATTCCATATATCTTTCCAAATATTGGCAGGAATTTGAAGTTTTCAGAATGGAGAGAAATTGATCTCCCACATACTATAATTTTTTTGGGAGTTCTTATGATTCCCTTTTTCATACTATATTTTACTGACTGAGAATAGGAATGACAAATGACTAAAGCAGGAATATCACATTTTGAAGTTGCATAATTGTATCAGCAATTTATATGTATGAGCTCAAAGGAGAACTTTATTTATTTGTTACAATATAAAGGGTCATAGTACAATGTGATTATTACTCATTATAATTTAATTTAATTACGAATTTTTTAATTATAGTTATTAAGTTTAAAGATAGTTTACGTTCAGTTCAGATTTTAAAAGGGATAAAAATGTCGTAACCTAAATAAAGTTAGCTTTTCTGATTAAAAATATACATCCTGCGTACATCTTCCAGTATTTTTATAAATTATTATTATTTTATTTTAATACTTATTTTAATAAATCTCAGGGTCAAAATTATTATCAATTCTTGTGTGATAAGAACTCATTAAATTAGTATTTCATTAAACTATTTTTCCAAACACAGCCTTGATCCATATCTAAGGAGGACTTAATCGGTTATTTGGCCATCCCTTTCTATTCAATTAACTCCAACATTGGAGATTTTTCATATGAGGCCATTTTCTCCAAAGTAGTCTTGGGTGGACTTCAAACATAAAAGATCTTCAACCTACCTAAGAATATTGTTCATTTAATTATTACTACCTATTGTCCTATATATAAGAAAAGTAATATTTTTAATTGTAGATTGATTCGTTACCACTTACAACTAAGTCTTCTTTCACTTCAACCTTCTCACTTATCTCTTAACTATGTAATGCATTTTAAATGTGTTCAAAAACTCCTCATTACTTGTGAGAAATAGACATCCAAGTCACAGAGAACCAAGAACTTCTTTCCCTCATCTGCGAGTGTATCAAAAGTTTAACATTATTTAGGAATCAAGATTAAAGATAATTTATAAATATTATTTTCTTTTAACTAATTAAAGCGTGATAAATCATCATAACTTAAAGTGATAATATCTCGAATTTGATGAACTTAACAAAGTTAGTAAATATAAGGTTGGTATAAGAATGTTGTTTATTAGCCAATATTTTGGGACGATGGGTTACGATGGATATTTTTTGTTAGTTAGGTGGAGATGATTCGTGAGGGATTTAATTCGGGTGAAGGTGATCTCTCATGTCTTGGGAAAAAGTGAAGAGTTTATATTTATGTTTATGCCCTTCTTTAGTCTTTTTTTACTAATTAATTTGACTTGCATTAATAAAAACACAAATATTAATAAGGGTATGTTAATTAGTATATTTATAACTTTACAATATTATTTTCAATATGTTTTTCACTTAGAAATTTTCAATCGAACAAGCCAACATTCAATTTCATTTATACTCTATTTATTCTTTTTTAAAATCATTTCTCATATTTTCATCCATTCTATAGAAACATATCACAATAAGGAAGATTGAAGTGTGATTTAAAAAAAAAAATCACAAACCATTTTTGTAGAGAGCTTTATCTCCTTAAAGACCAAGTTTAAAAGATCATCAGAAAAATAAGTTCAGTAAGTAGTTTTCAAAAACTCATTGTCAGCAAAATATGTACAATATTTAACAAAAAAATAAAAGATATATAAAAATCGTATTATTACCATAGATAAATGTGCAGTTAAGCCTTTATTTTTCTATACATTAAGAAAAGTATCCATTAAAGCATTTATATGAAAGTCTTCATATATAAAATACTTATTTATAATTACTCGCAAACATATATCAATTTCAAAAAAAAAAACAAAATTAAACTAAAATACATTTGATATTGTTATAGTAAAAAGATAAAACGCATTTAAAATATATTTATTAGTCTATATATAAGGAAGACGATAAGAATATATTCTTTTAATGTAATTTGAAATACTTCATAATCTTAAATTATTAAAACTTAAAAATAAATACATATATCATATAATTTGTTTAAAACTTAGTAGTAGTAGTAGCAATTACCCAATTGCAGATAGATATAATTGTATAGCACCATTGATAGAAAAAATAAAATTGGGATGAGAAATCTTTAGGTCAATCAATTTTTTTTTCAAAAATTAATTATCGATATACTTAGTAGACAAATGTTGCGATGTATATATATATATATATATATATATATATATATATATATATATATATATACCTCAAGGTCAATATCGTAAATTCCGTTATCATCTGTAGGGCAACACAAACAAATATATCCGTACTTGAATTGGTTCAGACTTGAGTTCGGTTCGGTTTCACACACCAAAACGCAATTGTTCAAAGTTGAAGCTGAAAGTGACTGAAACTGGAAGTTGATATATATAAAGCGCTCACTCTGTCTTAGGTAATCCGCAAAACCCTTCGATTCGCTTCAAAATGCTTTTTTTAGTTCGTAGCACGAAATCCTAAGTTTTCTGCTTCTGGGTGTTTCTTTGGAATTCTTATTCTTTCTACCCACATTTTAGTTACCTATTTCCCCCCCCTTTCATTATGTTTTTATTTTCTTTTTTGTTTTAATTTTTAAATTTATAATTTTTAAAACAGCCAAAAAGAACCCCTAAATCACCAAACCTGTAAGGTAGAAGAACCAGCAAATTTTTGCTTTTATTTTATTTTATAGTGCCCTTTTGTTCTTTCTATTGGTATTATTATGTAATCTTCCAACATTTTTGCTTGTTTGACAATAAAGGGGGGGAATGGGAATTGAAGCAAGACCGTGTTTGGCATTAGTAATAGAAAAGCTGGGAAGAGAATCTAAGAATAAAAAGGTGAAATTTTGTAAATTTTATGCAATAAAAATGAAATTTTTTATGAATGTATTTCTTTGATAGGGAAGGGAGTGGTGAAATTTTGAAATAAGCATGGGTTATTATTTCCTTCTGGGCAAAATAGTGAAGCTACTTATGTAGCACGTTGTGGTCTTATCTTTGCAGTGACTTCTGAACAGATGATGTTCATCACTCTATCGATGTCCATTGTTTTAACTTCTCACACCTGATTATGGTGTTTTCTAACAAAAGCATGCACTTAAGTGTTGGTCATACTCATACATAGGCATTTGATAGTTGATATATTGTTGTGTCTATTTGCACCAACAAGATTTTGAAAACTAGCACATGCTATAGTTTTGACAAGTTTGTTTGTTTATAGTGTTTTAGAGTATCATTTAGAATTTATGGTTTATCAAACTTTATGCTGCAGGTGGGGTTTTAAGTGTTGTGTTAATATCAGAACTCCGTGTGACAATGGTTTTGATGAGTGGCAACAACAAAAGGTAAGTTTTAAAGTCTAGCAAAGTTTGTTATTTCCATTGGTTTTTACTATTTTGTTGAAGCCAGTTTTTTCATCATCAAGCAGCTCCTATTCTTTCTGAAATACTATATTAATATCCCTTTATCATAGCTCATAGGGATGTCTGTTTCATAACAATTATATTCTAGAATTTGTTTCAATATTTCAACCTTCTTATGTACACCTAGACATTTCAATCCAAATGTGTGTATGAGGTTTGTTCCTCGAAAATTGTATTTTGTTAGAAGTTCTCTGGAAAAAAATATATATGGTCATAATCCGGAAACAGCCTCTTTGCATATGCAAGGGTAAGGTTGCGTACAATTTCCCTCCCCCTTACCTGCGCATAGCGTGGAGCCTCCGGGCAATGGGGTTACGTGGTTTTTTTTTTTTTTTTATGATATGCTACACATTCAGTTCATTATTTATGTCATGTGTCTGTATGATTCTTAAAACCAACAGCCATTTGTTTTTACACTCATTAAAACTATTTCTTTGAAAGAGTAGACTTCTTTGGTGCTTTTGGTAAATGTAGGATTTGTCCAGAGTGTAGCACTTTTTCATATGTTGTATCTGCTGTTACCTAATGTCTATTGTACTATGGTTGGAGAATAATAGAATTTGAACGGTTATTTCTTGTGGTTGCCTCTTTAATGAGCTAAAGTGGTCTTATTACCTTCTTTCTGGTTCTCAGTTCAGATAATGGTAACTATGGATAGCCTTCTTTGTTGTATAAGTGGTGAGCTTGGAAAGCTTTGCTTACCTGATGTGTTTTCTTGGCTGTCCTTTTTCTTTTCACTTTTTTGGGTTATCCTATCCTTTGTTCTTATACTTCTTTCTCGTTGCTAACAGTTTCATTACTTTCATGTATTATGAGAAGGGAATATGTATTTCTAATTATTCATATGTTATTCTTCTTTGATATTTTCAGTGTTCCTGTTGTACTGTGTGATTGTGAAGTCATCAAATCCTTACAAAATTTAACAATGCAAAATTATTCAACTACTCATTGTAGCTTGGGTTGTGTCAAGTAATCACCGTATATGGAGAAGTTACCTGGTTCAAATTCCCTCAGAAGCATTGTTTAATATTTAACTTCGAAATCAAATTAGTTCTTAAGATTTCTCTTGAGGTTTCCCAAGGTTTTACAATATTGTGAAACAAAAATGAAACTTTAGTCTGAATGGGATGGATATGAAAACTTGGTAGTGTATCCACCAGAAACTTCCATGTAGATGCTGTATAGACTAATAATAGGTGTAGACTTTCTAACCTTTTTTATTATCCATTACAATTGGTCTATGTTAACTTGATGTTTGACTGCAGTGTCTTACCACAAACAAATGATGAGAGGGCCAAAGCACAAGGTGTTACCGTGCTTCAGAATTCACATCAGCACGGAAACAAGAACATTGAAAGTGGGCGTACACAGAATGTGGTCAACTCAGGGTTGACCAAAGCAATAACAACAATGGATGAATTCAAGTGTGGGTTTCCATCAGAAGGCCTATCAAACACATCAAATAAATGGTGGGGAAATAGTGATCGTGATGATCGTGCAGGTGCCAACGCCAATGGAGCCAAGAGTCATCAACCTGAAGAGAAAGCAGGGGCAGAAACAGACAAGATGGCACACGAAACGGGAAAAGATGAAAAAAGTGAAATTCCTCATGGTTCATCTTTATTGAAAGCTGTAAGGAAAAGAGCGGTGGAAGAAGGAAGAGAAGCATTGAAATTAGGAGTTTTTCGAGGCTATGGCGTAAACAAGCTAGGCAAAAGGGAGAAAACATTGCTCCACCAAATATTCGGATCTTCATTGCCAAGGTCATGGATGGATGCATGATTAGAAGGTTGCTGATATGGCTCAATGAGAGAACAAGAGGACCAACTGGATAAGACTTTATTAGAATATCTGGTACAGGATTAGTTTTCTAGCGACCATGGATTGAGTTTTATTGAAAATGAATTGTTTAACATTATGTTGAAGATTCAAATTAATATTGTGCCTGGTAAGTTATTAAAGCTGAACCTTGAGGACTCTTCTTCCTGTTCTGTAAGCATGGACAGATCTAGAAAACCATTATGAGAAGGGCTGTAACTGAATAAATATTAGAGAAAATTATGAATTTGTTCCTTCAAAATTGGTACCATCGATCAACTTTGTGCTTGACATTATGAAAATTAATTTGATGCTTTAGGTAAATTTGGTTCTTAATATTGCAAAAATGAGTGTAATTTCTGACTTTACACAATTGTAGTCAATTTAATCTTTGATGTTAGTGTATATTAGGGGTTTCTGAAACAGACTGGAAGGAGGATCAGACAAGATGAAATTAATTACTCAAACGAGATGACATTAATTGACAGTTTTCAATATTTAGAATAAATTTATTTTTTAGTTGAAAATCAAATTTACTAATAATATCATGGTTATTAAAATAAAGAATTAAATTAATTGATCTCGTAAAAAACATTGAATTAATTGATGGCTGTTAAAATAAAAAATTAAGATTCTTTTTTATAATATAAAATCAAATTGATTTATGATATTCATATCAAAGATTAATGTTTCATTCGTAAATTTTGACATACACAATTATCTTAATGATTGATATTATACATCAAATTTTATGAGAAAAAAATTTAAAAGGGAGGGGTTGGGCCTCGTCAGCTACTCCTTCCAGTTTGTTTCAAAAATACAATTTTTAAAAAACTAATATTCGGAATTTATAAACATTGAAAGAACTTCAATTAGTAGATGTTCCAGAAATTAGTTTCTGCAGTGTATTAAATATATTCTGAAAAACTGATTTCCAGAATATTTATCCATTAAAAAATACATTCAAAAACTAAGTTTTAAGAATTTTTAGGGGAAAAGTACAAAAACATAGAAATAAGGTATATAAAAAACCGGTGCAGAAAGTAATACCCTTATAATTATCTACCATTGTTTATCTTCCAATTATATCTTCTTTATAATAAAATAACCAAAAAATTAAACAATTTTAATTAAGGATTATTACGATTGCTTTTGGTCCACTAACCCTAGAGGATCCGTTTTCTTTGTGTAAGTTGAGGGATCACGAGTTGGCCTTTAATCTAAAGAAATTTATAGTTACACACTATTTTATATACTTGAATTAGGGTCTATTTTAATATAAGTTTCTTTAGAAGCACTTTTAGAAAAAAAAATAAGAAAAAAAATAAAATAAACTTTTTCATAGACTAAAATAAGTTTTTTATTAGTTAATTTGTAGATGTCATCTCATCTTTTAGAGAAGATATATCGGCAAATTTTTAAAAATTAGCTAATTGAGAGCTTATTTTTGCTTATGGATAAGTTCATCCCATTTTTTTTTTCTTTTAAAAATGTTTCTAGAGAAGTTTACCCAAATAGATCCTTAATAATTAATTGTACTCTAGTGTATGAATGTGTTGGACATGCATTTCCTTCTTTAAGCATATAGCTACAGGAACTAGGATACTTTGCATGGTACATAAGACAAGCTGGTGAATTTTATAGCATAATCTGAGTAAAGGAGCAATATTGTATTAATCTTCAGGAGGTGGGCTCAAGTAACCTAAGGCAGGCGAGGGCATAGTTGCAAGGATCAATATATTGAAGATTAACTAAAAGTTGTTTTCTTTTTCTACAACAAGAAACTCAAATCTTTTCCATTTCAATAATATAAGAAATACATAGAAGTATCTATGGATGGAATATTTTAAAATTTGAGAAAATTTTAAATTCAGGAGAATTAAAATACATCAATTAAAATTCTTTTATTTTTAAAATTCTGTGTTTGGATAAAGAAATTAATTTTTTTTTATTTTCAAAATTTTGTGTTTGGATAAAGAAATTGAGTTTTTTCATTTTTTTTTAAATTTTGAACCTCATGCACCAAAAAGTGAGTGAGGTGGGTGCCGTTTCAGAGGTAGAAGTACTCGTCCAAGATTGAGACGAAGTAAAAAGTGGTGCGGTTAGAACTTCTAGAGAAGAAAAGAATTTCAATTTCTCACATTTTAGAAGGAAATTCAAATTTCACATTTTTAGTTATTTAAAATTCTGTTTTAAAATTCCAAAATTTAAATTCCTCATATAAAAATATTCAAACAATGAATTTTAAATTAAAGAATTTCAAATTCTCTGATAAATTATTTTTTCCAATTAAATTTTTTTATCCAAACACACTCTAGAGGAATATGAAGGAAAGTATGATTGTGAGGGAAGGTGTTTGCATTTCTAGCTAAGGTATGGGTTGCTCTATTTGCTTGTCTCCTTGTAAATATGACAGAAAACAAGGGATACATTTTAAGTACATCCTTTATTTCATTATAATCAGCCCGCACTCAGAAAAATCTTCAACCTCATTATTGATCTTATCAACTACTATCTTGCTATCTGATTCAATAATGGTTTGAGTAAGGTTCAAACCAACAAGCCAGAGCAATGCTTGAAGAATAGCGTTTGCTTCAGCCTCTTGAACATCAAGATAAACCAGCTGGTATTTTGTTGAAGCCACAATGAATCTGCCTATAATATCACGAACACAAGCACCATAGCTCGAAGCTCCTGCATCTAGGAAAAGTGTTGCATTTCATTCTCCCCTCCTGTGGAGGCTGCCAATACTTAGGAAATTGCTCCTCAATGTTGTGATTCGCACTAGTGACTACGGCTTGTGATGAAGACCAATCTGCCAACATATTGTTTTAGCCCGGATCAGAACACCATCAGGCCTGTCTTTAATTTTGTTCCATAGCCAGTTATTTCTTCTTTTCCACAAGCTCCATAGTATCATAGCAAATAAATTGGCTTTTCCTGCAATAAGTGTATCCAGCATCTTAAAAATTAGCTCTTTAAAGCTGTCAACATTTGTCATTGTTGTCTCAATACCACTGCACAACCCACTTTGTTTCCAAATAATAACACTTGTTGAACATGTTAAGAAGTTGTGCCAATTATTTTCAATCTCATTCTCGCAAAAAACACAGTTTATGGGACAAGAAATACCTTCATCAGTCATGAACAAAGAAAGGAAATATTCTCGAACCACCTCGCGTATTCCAGCTTGCTCCTCTACCATCTCTCCCTCCTTATTCAGTAGTTGCCCAATGGTGGTTGTTTTCTTTCTGGCAGAGGCCATTTTATGAAAGAAACTCGTATTTTTGTCATCTAAGTATAGTTATTATATAATATCTACTAATCTTGTAACTGTTGAGGAATGCTACTGTCCAAAGATCCATCTATATTTTAAAAATATTGAAAAATTAGATATGAATGATGATATATCATCATCAGATTCAATCTCATCAGTAAAAGTTGATTATTTAGTTGCTCTAGTACCTACAAATAATAAATATAAAACAATAAATAATAATTTATAAGTTTTAAAAATATAAACAATTCATTAAGTATCTCATAAGCATTCAGAATTTTGCCTGCATTCTCTGAATTCCATAACCAACTTTTAGAACATATCAAAACTTCTAAAATAGTATAATGAAGTCGGCTACGGTGAGGAGTTAATATTGGACCACTAATACTAAATGTTGATTCATAAGCTATAGTGGATACGGGGATGGGTATGGATACGGGACAAATAGTAACATTCTCATCCTTGATCCCAATTAAAAAAGTTGGGTAATCTCCAAACCCAAACCCGTACTCAGTCAACTCGGGTATTTCCCGTCAAAGTCGGGGACGGGTTCAGGCGAATATTCACAGATTTCGTTGTCATGCCTACATGCGTTGCCTACATGCGTTCTCAAACGAAATCTCCACTTATGGAACACCTTCCTATGCTGGAAAAGATTCAAATGAATGGGGCTATGGTTTGAAATTGGTGCGATCATATCATGAAGCTTTTTCATGAGGAAATAAATTCATCCAAGGTCCAGACACAAAAGCCCTATCCAGTTGTTCTCCTACCCCGTTCCCGGTCCCCAAACTTTTGTTCCATGCAAAAGGATAGCCCTCCATCTCCAAGTCATTGAGTAAGCAATCAGAAACTACCTCCCTGAACCCCTGAAACTGCCAAGGAAAGTGCTCCATTCTTCCGTGCTTATCATCAAATGATAAGATGTCGTTGAAATCACCTATGATGCACCAAGGCAATGATGACATAGAATGAAGGTGCCAAATCAATTGCTATGAATTCTTCCTTCTATTCCTTCTGGATATCCGTAGAACCCGATAATTGTCCACCTCCCTTGACTCCCATCCTGCACTTCCATATCAATGTAATTTCTCGAAAAGGAAGTAATATGACAATTAAATTCCTTCCTTCACAACACTGTCACTCCTCCACTACAACCCTCCCTGTCCACCAAGAAGGAAATATGAAAGTCCTGACTCCTACACACCTCTTCCATCTTATTCTTATGTGCCAAAGTTTCAAAATAAAAAAACAATGTTTGCATTGTGAGTTCAGACCAGGTCTTTTAGAACCGGAATTGCTCACAAGTTACCTAGGCCTCAGCAGTTCCAACTAATGATATTCATTGCCCCTGGTAGGCCTGAGAACCAGGGCCTACCAATAAAAAGGCTCATTAGTTTTGATATCACTCTCATAACTTGTAACTCCAAGATTGACCTCACCTCCAATTCATGTCTTCTTTTTTTCTCTGTCTGATCACCCAACTCTCCCACCTGTTGACTCGCATTTGATTGGTCAACAAGCTCCTTAATTTCCATAACAACACCATCTCGCTCATTATGGCTCTATGATTCAATTGCCCCCATATTATTATCAATCACCATCAATTGATAATCGTGGCTTTGATTCTCCCCCGAATTAGATGCCCCACCATTAATGGATTTTTTATTGCCAAAATCACTAGCATTAAAATATCCATCAATTACTCATGAATTTGCGGTCTGATTTTTGACCTTCTATTATGGTCCCTCCCTGAGCCACGGCCAACCACCTCCACTGCAACCCCTCATTGCTTTGCCCTTAGTTTTTGTC
This sequence comes from Glycine tomentella, assembly GCA_007407185.1. Classification (NCBI taxonomy): domain Eukaryota; kingdom Viridiplantae; phylum Streptophyta; class Magnoliopsida; order Fabales; family Fabaceae; genus Glycine; species Glycine tomentella. The sequence continues at coordinate 2,885,435 of PYAF01005246.1, read as the reverse complement.
CCCATGCCTCAATAACATCGTTCCCTCCCCTATATATTGAGTTTCTTTCGGCAAAAAAGTTTTGTGTTGTCTAAGACACCACAAAAGCAGCAAAATGCCCCTAGCTTCTCGTATTTGAACTTTGTCATCCTTCAATCCCTTCAGGGCTTTTTCACCTTCTTCTCCTTTTTTAATGGGTTTCTTACACCAATCTTAACTCATAACCTCATATATGTCCTTCATACTCCTTCATTCTTGCTTTCATCATATTTGACGAAGGAACCTATAATGTTCTCCAAATGTTTCCTACCACTGGGTTGATGAACCATGCAGATAGGTCGTGAACTTTCACCCATAAACATATATGATATAAAAAAATTTCGCTTACAATACATATATGATATAACAAAGGTAAATAGTCATTTTCGTCTCTTGATGTGAAGAACACTACAAATTTGTCAATGAAAAATGAAAATTTAAATTTTAGTCCTAAAAAGTGTAAAAAGTGTGACAAATTCATCCATCCATTAATGTTTGCTATCATGGCTGTTGAATAGATTTTAAACGAAGATGTCACTAAGATACCATTGGACGAAAATGTCACTAATTTTCATTGGATTAAAATGTTAATAATTTTCATTGGATTAAAATGTCAGTAATTTTTTTGAGACTAAAATGTCAGTATGTTTCCATTGGATAAAAATGTCATTAAGTAATCATTTGACCAAAATGTCGGTAGTTTTCCATTGGATCAAATGCCAGTAATTTTTCTTGTATTAAAATGTCAATATGTTTTTATTGCACTAATTTGTGGGATCCCAAATTTCGTTTCATTTAAGGTAAATTTTTTATCTTTTTTTATCGTTGCAAGCATAACAATAACATTACAATAATCACTTAAAAGATAGGATAACAAGCATAAATTAAAATAAACATAATAATAATCATAATATTGATTAATAACTATAATAATTTGTCGTAATATTATGGTTATTAATCAATATTATGGTTATTATTATGTTTCTTTTAACTTATGTTTGTTATCCTATTTTTTAAGTGATTATTGTAATGTTAAGGAGGGAAGATTTACCCTTAAATTTTAATAAAACAAAATTTGGGATCTGACAAATTAGTCCAATAGAAATATACTGACATTTTGGTCCAATAAAAAATTACTGACATTTTGGTCAAATGGTTACTTAATAGCATTTTGGTCCAATGTAAACGTACTGACATTTTGGTCCAATGAAAAATTACTGACATTTTGGTCCAATGGTAACTTAATAACATTTTGATTCAATAGAAATTACTGACATTTTCATCTAATGATAACTTACTGACATTTTCGTCCAATGGTAACTTACTGACATTTTCGTCCAAAATCTATTTAGAAGTTTCAATCATTTTTGTGACATTTTTGTCCCTCTGTGCCACGTAGGCTTAACGGTAACGGATGAATAAATTTGTCACTATTTTTACACTTTCAAAGACTAAAATTTGAATTTTTATCTTTCAATGATAAATTTTTCAACGTTCTATACATTCAAGGACGAAACTGGTTATTTACCCTATAGCAAAATTTTGCTTACAATGTCCCCTAAATTTACATGTTCCAAGATAAGTGAATAGTTGTCGAAGCTCCATGGTCCTTCACTGAGCATCCTTGCAACATCTATCAGATGATAGAATTGGAAAATGAATTTCCCTTGTTTAATCTCTTGGATCGACACCCCTTCAACTGGCTTCTAGACTATTGACATTTTTTCCTTAGCAACCTTCAAAGATTTATCAATCAGAAACCGCCCCACAAGGCAGTTTTCCAACTCTCATTTGTTGTTGGCGTCGTGCTCTACATTATAGAAGAGCTTGTCCTCCTCCTCATCTACCAAAGACAATCCCTTTATCTTGTCCTCCATCACTCCGGTCACTCTATTCACCCTTAGTCCATAATCGTTGTGCTCTTCACAAAGAAAGAGAGAAACCTTATAGTTGGTAAAGGGACAACAGTATAAACAGTGTCTTGTTTGTTTGGTTTAAAAGTTGTTGAATGGACATTTACACATTCTAATGCAGGAAACAAAGAGGTAATATTTTTACTTTCATTGGAGTGAACATCAGTTACATTATTAAACTTCAAGCATAATATACATTAACTAAAATTTGTCAGCACAAGTAGTTTGGTACTTGAGTCTCTTAAGATAATTTATAAACTTTGTTTTCCAACTTGAACATGGAGACTCAATTGGAAATATTATTTTGCCCCAATATAGGTCAACTCAATATAAGAATATTAATTAGGTGTCAAATAAGAAGTCTCAAATACCTCTTATTTACACACAAAAAAATTATATTATAAATTACAAGAATACTTACATTACTAATGGTTGAAAATAAGAATGTCATAAAAAAACATAACACACTTTTGCAAATATATATGTCAAATATCTTAAAAATTTAATTTATGTCATCCAAAAACATTTCAAACTCATCACCATCATCATGACCATTTCTGTCACAACTATCATAACCGCTATCGCAACCACCATCAATCACCATCATCATTATGGTTGTTGTCACCCTTAGTTCCACCACCACCAACATGATCCTACAGATAATGTTAGTGGCGACGATCATGGTGGTGATGATTGTGATAACGATCTTGACATAAATTATTTTTTCGATAAGGGACATAAATTAAATCTTTAAATATTTAATTTTCTATTTGGTAAGTTTTTTTTAGAGATTTTATGGTTAAATAAAATTTGAATTTGAATTTAAAATATTTTAATCTTAATCTTTCATTTTAATCTAACAATTAAGATTGATCAAGATGTGTCTTCTCATATTATATGTTATATATATATATATATATATATATATATATATATATATATATATGCTAAGAATATATTTTATTTACGATATACTATGTAAAGGATATGTTTTCTTGAACTTCTTAAGAGATTTAGGGTTGAGAAAGATAACTCAAGCAATATTTATCTTGGTTGATATAAATGTACATCTAGACTCCACTCCAAGTTAGTCTTGATAGCTTCAATGTGTTTTAATTCAGTAATTACAAGTAAATTTACCCTTAGAAATAGGACACCCCTAATCTAATCAATAACAAAGAACCAGAGTACTCTTTTCCTACAACATTCAAATAAATATCTTACTAAGGAAAATCTACCCTTAGAAATAGCACACCCTAATCTAATCAGGATACGTCATCCAATCAACATGGGATACCATAGAAAAAGTTAAGAGAAAATATAGTATAGAAAAATCAACCGAATAGACACTGTCAAAGTGCAGAATTTTTCAAGTTGTAGCACTGGTATTTATTCAATCTTTAATGATATTGTCTTTATCAATCTTTCATAAATTTTCCTAATATTTTTAAACTAATTATAAAATGAAATAAAATATTTAATCTCTTAATGTATATATATATATATATATAATTTCTTAATTTAAATTATAAAAACATTTATAGTTATTCTATTTACATAGACATGGAAGATAATGGAGACTCGGTTATTCTCACAAACAGAGCTCATAGGGATATGGACAACTGTTTGAGCTGTTATATCTTAAGCACAATCTTCTTAATACATTTGAATAGTTTACATGAATTTGTATGTTAAGACTTTATTCAAAAACAAAAGCTTAATACGTTGAGGGCCAGTCCAAATTCACACTAGCAATGTGACACCTATTTTTCGACGTTTTGTTAAGTAGTATGGCCTGTTATTAGTTGAAGAATATTTAATATTTTACTTATTTAAAAATTATTAAAGTTTATTTATGATCTTAATATAATAATTTTTTATTTTGTATGAAGTATTTATGTTTTTTTATCTGATATAGTAAAGGCTTTTGTTTACAAATTTTATTCTATTTTAAAATAATATAAGTACTTATGTTAGCTATGAACATTAAATATTTTAAAACAATTCCTTGATCTGATGGGGTTTATAAAGTACTGAACATTAATAATACTTGTTTTTTAATTTTTTACATTGTAAAATATTAAATCTTTTATTACTAAATTTTTGAGGATTTTCTTATCAAAACGATTTAGGTATTATTTTTTAAAAACTCACACACGTACATTTACCTCTAAATGATTTTTACGAATAAGATAACTTAAGTATGGATTTTTTTTTCAAATAACATCAGTTTTTTTTGTAATATATTCCTTTTAAATTTTATATTAAATAAATTAATATTTTATTTTAAAAAAATCAATCAAAGGAAAATTTTTACCTTTCTTGTTTTCTTTAATCTTTATTTAAATTTATTTGATTAAAATTAAACTTAAAAATTATTTACGAATCTCTGTTAATAAAAAATTTTATTAAATTTTCTTAAAATCGAAATTTTTATTCCTTTAATATTTTATATATTAATTATATAATTAAGATTTACTCTTATAAAAATAACACTATTTTTTATACATAAAAAAACACACGGACGGACAAAGAATAGATACTACATAGATACGGAAAGATGTAAATAAATATGAAACAATGTGAGGTCCATGTGCATCTTGTTAACAAGTTATCCATATTAGAGATAGACAAAGAAAATGATGCAATGGGATATTGATGTACGTGTACTTATACATTTTTTGTAAGTTCAAGGTGGCAGCATGTGGAATTTTATAGAGAACCGAAAAGGGAATATGCGTAGTTTCATACCTATTTTATATATTATATAATTTCAAAGTTTTTTATGCATTTTCACAGTTATTTATGTCCTTGTGGGAAGCAAGGAGACATCAATCCACTAACATCTAATGAACAATGCATTTTTAATTGCCAATAATGGCAGTAGATCAGCCTTGTAAAAAGTAACTCGAAAAGATGTTATGGCTGGTGTTATTGGTAAGGAATAAAAAGTTGTAAAATGTATGTGTATTGGCCATAAATTAATGAGCGAGTAGCCAAGTGGGAAAAAGTTGAATAGTCACGTGATGTGCACATGATTCATGTGAAGTACACTACAAGTTCATAAGGTGTCTGGAATTTCCAGAACTTTGATATATTGTAGTTTAAGGTTTGAATTTTGAAGTTCATTTCTGTTTTTCTCCACTTTTGATTTGTTTCATTTTGATCTGTGGTGTAAAATTTCGTCTGCATAATTATAAATTAATGTGTGCTTGCTAATGTAGATTTCTTTTTCCCTTTGTTTCATAGGATGATAGTAAAAGATACTAAAAAGATGTTGCATTGATAAAGAAAATAGCATTAGCAACAAATAAACAATGTGTTGTTTTAGGACACTAAATTTTACAGGTATCTTGAAAGAATTTTTAATTAACATTTGATAACTCAAGTCAAATTTTAATTAAGCATGTAAGGTTAAGTTTCATACCAACATAATTTGGTATCGTTGGCCGATAACAATGGTTCTTACCAATAACAGTGGCTCTTAATAATATGATTAGGAATATGATTCATGATTTGTATGTATGAAAAAATATTTATCGGAAGAGATTAGTCCCTTAAATAAATCTCAATATTTGAAGGAATTAATCATTGATTCTATGTTAAAGGATATTCCTGCTTCACCTAAAAAAATTTAACTTTCATTTAAAAATTGTGTATAAAAAATAATTAAATGAATCATCACTTTTGTACTTGATCAACTAGATCTCTAGAAATAAAAAATAAACAATTGATCATGACAAAAAAGTAGGGTAATATAAAGTTATAATTCAATGTTTAGATAAATAAAAATTACATTTTATATAAAAAGCTATTGGTGATGTAATATGGTTTTTTTGTTTAATTATTATTTTGGTTTTCTAATTTATTTTTTATGTTCAATTTGGTTGTCTTATTATTGTAATGTTTAATTAAGTTCTTTTATTTTTAAAAGTTTCAACTAGGTGTCTTCCAAAAAAAAAGGTTTCAATTATGTTTTATTTTTTTGTTAACATGACATTTTGTGCAGGATATTTAATAATTTTATTGATAATTAATCTTTTCTTGATCTTTTCTAGAGAACCTAACTAATGTCTTTTGTGGGGTCTCCCTTCTCAACCAACCACATTTTTTCAATAATTCGTAAGGATCCAAATATAGTTCTACTTAAATCAATGACATGTTGTCTGATGATATAATAATTTTTGTAAGTTATATTGATATAATTTGATCATCCTTCAATGTCGTTGTCATTACTAGCGAATACCACCATTGCTACTACGCTACTAGAAAAAAGCATCTTAACATCGTCACTTAACATCGGTTTTTGATAAAACCGATGTTAACAAAAAAAAAATGGTGGCATGTTTGTAAATAAGAAGAGTTCGTTAACATTGATTTTTCAAAAACCGATGTTAACATTGGTTTTTCAAAAAACCGATGTTATTTTAACATCGATTTTTTAAAAACGGGTGTTGTGTTTTGATGTTATCATCAGTTTTTATTAAAAACAAATGTTGTGTTTTTCCTATATTTAAACACTTCTCCCTCTTCTTGCGCTCACTCTTACTCTGAAGCTCTCACTCTCTACGGTGCGTCAACTCGTTACTGTCAGCACTCTCACTTTCACTGTTGCTCTTGATCTCACTCTCACTGTCGTCGTCGCTCTCAGCTCACTCTCGCCGTCGTCATCGCTCTCAGTCTCACTCTCGTCGTTGTCGTCACTCTCACTCTCAAAGTGCAATGACTGTGACTCGCTCTCAAAGGGTTTCTTTCTGATCATTCAAAGGTTCACTCTTCTCTCTCATTTTCTCTTGTGCTTCGGTTTTGTGTTTTTTGTTGCAGAATATTATTGACACGTGTTCTTTGTTTGTGCACTCAATGTGTTTGTAGAAAATGCTTGTGTTTTGATACATTATACGTTATATAAATGCTTGTGTTTTGATAAGCATTATCGATGTCAGACTAACTTCATGTCCCTCGTGATATGTTTCTATCTTCTAACTCTCTTAGGCATATATCTCTCATTTTCTAACAGAATTGGTCTAATTAATGATCATTGTTTTTTCATGTGTTGTTCAACGTCTACAATCTTCCTGCCATGGTGCATTTTTAGTTTAGGAATTACAGGTTTGCAGTCTTTTCCTATTAGTAATAGCTTTAGTCCTTTAGGAAGTGAGAATTATTCATGTATATCATTGAGCCCAGCCCCATAATTAGAAAGGATGGTGGATTATTGAGTATTAAAAGGTTGCTTCTTTTTTTTGGTTTGATCACTTCTAATGTTATATGTTGAACTGATCTTCAAACTTTCCTCTATTGATTTGGAGCATATGAAGTCACAGCTTCGTCTTAGTCTTCACAATTACTTCCATTTGAAAATATGATTTCTAATTTGGCTTTTCAATAATCGTATTTGAGGAACTTGCAATGTAAAAAGAGCTAACAATGTGGTGATTTTGGCATTTCTATCCAAATGCAGAATGAGAAAACCCTGTAATGTGTATATGGAGAACATTTTCATAGCTTAGCATGTGTTTTGCGGTAGGAAGCCCATAACACACGTTGAGTTGAACTAGATGCAAGAAATTTTAGCTTCTCAAATATGGTGGCTTTGGACTTTGTGCATATTGGCAACTAATCGTTATATGTCTTAAAGACAATGTTATCATCTGGTTCTATTCCTTGCACAATAAGCCCGGCCAATAACTACTTGAAAGGAATTATTAACATGTCAGTTGTATTTTGTAATACATTTACTTTATCATGAGTATTTGACATCAATATTTTAATTGTACAATATGCATGCATTTCTCTTAACCAGTGCTTTGAAGGGATTCAACGATATTCAAAGAAGTAAATCCAAGGTTATTGCTAAATGGATTCCAGTTAGATTAAGTCATTTGAACAATTGTTGATATCTTAAAAATTACATTTATTATTGTGTATACTATTTTTTGGTTAACTTTGAATATCTTAATATCTTATTGAATTTAGTGTAATAAGCAAAGAGGAAGCACAGAGTCCGCCTATTATGTGATGCATTGAATGTCAACGATAATTGTAGGAGGTTTCAAGGATAATTGGGAAATGGTAATTGTTTACTTCAAAACTAATTTTATTTGTTATACTTGTTATTATTTATAATGGTTAAGTTATGTTTTATTATATCATGCAATATTTTACTGATCCCAGACTATCGAAACCAGAGAGATTAAAGGCAATTCACATTCAGTGGACAAAATTTTATCTTAGAGTTAAAAATGAAACACTATGTGTTTAAGGAATTTTACAATTGTATAAATAATTTAATTAGAATCGGTTATAGTAAATGATTTTGTGTATTGATATTATTGTTTTTTTAATTATTTCTTATAATTGACAGTAATTATTCAATAATAATATAAAAATTTGTATTATGAAACTGTCTGGATTGATATTATGAACTTGCTTAGATTGATAATGTGAAACTACCTGGATTGGTTTGTTTTTTAATTTGTAGGTTTAGGTAATATTAAAAAAACAGACAGGATATTAAAAAAATTATAAAAATCAACATTGATTTTTCTAAAAACCAATGTTGTAGTGCATAAATCAACATCAATTTCCAAAAAATCGATGTTGTGTTGCACATAACAACATCGATTTTTATGAAACCGATGTTGTTTTATATTTTACATTTTTTTGGTTTATTTCTTATTATGCAACACCGATTTTCTTAATAATTGATGTTGTGTAATGTATGTTAATATCGGTTTTTCAAAATCGATGTTAACATTGATACTTTTAATATAGGTAGTTTCAACATTGGTTAAAAATCAATGTTAAAAGTCGAAAAGAATTGATATTAAAAGTTTATTTTCTAGTAGAGCTACCTCCACATCTCTCACTTCCATCGCTACCATTATATTGTTGTCGCCATTACTAGCTACTACTACCACCACTACCTCCACCTACATTGTCATCAGTATTATTATCATCAACGATCTCGTTGCTATTATTATCATCATTATCATCATTATTACTCCCTTCATTAGCATCACCACCATTGTTAACATTGTCGCTACCACTTTCAATATTACTGTCACAACCACCACCGTTATCATCAATTTGATATTAAAGTATAAAGTTTAAAGAATTAATTTGTTGTTAAAATTTACATAACATGTAATTATTGTATTTTTAAACAAATATTACAATAGAATTTTCATTCTTATAAGAATTAAATTGTTACCAATTGACATGAAGTAAAATGACGATTTACTTTTAAATAAAAATCTTGTCAATCTCATGTACGTTTCAGAAGGAAATTGTATCTTCATTTGTTGATGTTCAACATATGTTTTAGGAAGTAATTCCTTTATAACCTTTAAATTGAACGTACTTTTAAGTTAGAAGACTAGAAGAATGAGTTTTCATATATAGATTTACTAATATTTTGGTTTTGCAATTTACAAGATAAATATTTATTTTTTACAAATAAAATTTATAATATATAAATACTTTAAAATATATAAATTGTAATGTTAATTATAATTAAAATTTGTAATAAATAAATATGTTGAACATATAAATTATATTTTAAATTTATGATAAATAATTTATATTATACTATGATATTTTTTTAATTATTGATTATTTTTAAAAATAAATTTAATTTAATTTAAAAATAAAATAAAAATTATAGATTG
>PYAF01005246.1:2831113-2865863 GCA_007407185.1 Glycine tomentella | reverse complement strand
TTTTTGAAAATCAACATGTAACTCTGTATCTAAAAGAAACTGTACCTAAAAAAAAAAGAAAATAAACATGTCTAAAAGTATAAAATAAATTTTGGTGACCTTAAGTAACAACAAAAGATGTTGAGTATTATCTTTAAAGTAACATACAGTTGGTCAGTCATTCGATCAAAGAATTGATAGTGTATGTGCCTCCATTCCTAAATAAGGAATAGAGAACTACAAAATCTCCAAAAGCTCGTTATTTTAAGGTCACCACTCACTATATATCCTCATTCCCTGCATGTTCTTTTGCCCTTTTAGGTTATCTTCTTTTGTGATGCCCTTTATAATAAGAGGAGCTCCATAGACCATAGAGTTCCGGATTCCCAATATAAATTGATGCATATAGCTTAAGAATGACAACTTAGCCATGCTAAGGAATTGTTCCAAAAAGCTTATTAATTATTGGATAGTCCAAATAATTCCAAGGGAATTTCACCAGAAAATTTATTAGCTGAGTGGTCAATAGCTGAGATAAATACATGCCACCACCGATAGTATAGATATTACTATAAGTTTTTGGTTATACTGATTTTTTCTCTTCTTTCTTCATCTTGTTTTCACTCTAATAGGCACACTCTAACCTTAGATATATACAGAGACATTTATAAACATGATTGTGTAAGTAAAAGACTTAATTATATAATTGATTCCTTAATTATTATTAAAAATTTAATTGGATCTTTTAATTATTAGAAAGATTCAATAAGGTCCATTAATTATTTAAAAAAGTTTAATCAAATTTCTCAATTATTAAAAAATTCAATCAAATCCTTTGATTATTTTTTAAGAAGCTCAGTCTTTCAATTATTAAAATTTCTAATAAAAATTATATATTTCATTATAGAAAAGAAACTAATTGTAGTGTTTTAAATAATTAAAAGTATTTAATTAAAGTTTTAAATAATTAAAAGATTCAATTAAAGTGTTTTAAACTATAAAGGAATCAAATTAAACCTTTTAATAATTGAGAGATCAAATTGAACCTTAAAATATAATTAAGGGATGAATTGCATAATTACAAATCCCTTGAGTACTTGAGATTGGCCAGATGCTCAATTCCCTTTGGCATTCTATCCAACAAGTAGCACTGAGACAAATCCAAATGTCTGAGATTTCTCAATGATGCAATATCATTAGGCAGTGTTTCCAGATTGTTACAGGCCTTGAGATCTAGAGTTTCTAGGCTCTCAAGTTGAAAAATGGAAGGCGGCAACTTGAATATTTGTGATATGCCACAAAGGCTTAGATACTTGAATTGCTTTTGATTTCTCAACTCCTTCAGGAGATCTTCAATATGATGTTTTGTTGAGTCTTGCACCCAATGACCAAGTTGAAGCACCTCCAAATCCTTCATTTTGACCATCCATTGGGCTCCAAAATTAAGATAACTTGCACCAACATTACAAACACCTCTCCAATGTTTAGATTTAAAACCAAACTCATCACTTATTTTAATTTTATGCTGGTCACGTGCTAAAAATCCATACCCAATACCAACATCACAATGATGAGCTGGGGTCATTATTTGTGAATAGTAACCCCAAAAACGCTCTTCCTCGTTTTGCAACAATGGCCTCAGTGACACGTGACGGACCAAAGGATTAATTTTAGTTTTAATGGGACACTTGCCATTAGCATGCTGTGCAACTAGTTTACTTTTCAAAAGAGAATCAAACACATCTTGTGCAGTAAATTCCCTAACCCATATGCAAATCTCCCCGGTCGAATTCCCATACGTTGTCAAGACAATGTTAGAGAGACAAACAAGCAACGTTTATGAAGATCATCAAGCTCGTTATAATTTACCTTAATCATTTCCAAGTCCTCAAGTTGTTCACTTCTTCTTCCGATTACTCAGACTCAGCAGCTTCTTCTGTATCAGTACTTAGAATTGCAGCAGGTGACAGCAACTTTTGAGTTAAGATTTGTTGGAGTACAAGTGTCAGGTGAAACTTAAGGGGAAGTGCCCTTTGAACTACTTCTCTAGGTGAAACTTGGACCATTCTTTTTTAATTATTATTATCGGCATAAGCTCTGTTTTTTCTTGGTAGCTTTGATCCGAATAAGATGAAGAGGGTTGGCTTCTAGTGAGGTCAAAAGGTTTAACTAAAGAGTCATGGTATTGGAGAGGGGTAAATTTGTTATAATGCAGGATTAACGGATTTTGCAAGTTGGTAGGTTTTCCATCTATTTTAACAGGAGGTTTTTAAACAACTTGAGTCATAGTGGGTGGCTTTTGGGAAACAAGTGTTGAGCTTGGAGGAGGAATTGGTGTTGAAGGTCTTCCCAGTCATAATGATATTGAAAGGCGACCACTTAGTGGAGGGTCATATTGATCACTTGACAGTTTTACTACTCATTTTAAACTCTCTTGTTAGAAAATATGACAAATAATTTTCCCCCTTTGATATGAAGAATATCATAATCAAAACATGAGAGGAAAGATTATCATCTGACAAAAATATGTTTAGTAATCAAATTTTTTACATCATTCTTTAAAACACTTGGTGTTGCTTTATAATCAGTCATTTTTAGAAAATGTTTGCGAAACAAGGCATATGCTTTATAATTTGCTTAATTTCAATAATCACTTGGGTCATGTTAGCATTCCATGGGGTGGATTTTTCCTTAATCTTTTGCATAATGGGGCACAAATGGTTCTAATATTTGGAATAAAATATGCTACATAATTTAAGGATCCTAAAAAACTTTGTAACTACTTTTTACCTTTAATTTCATTGGGAAATTTTTCTGCAAACTTTAGAGCTCTTTGGATTGGGGTAATTGTTTTGTTTGGAATATTTTTGTCTTTTTTGCTGATATCACCAACCTATTTTCTTTGATTGTTTCTATAAATTTATTTAAAAGAAAGATATATTGATTTATTCCTTTTGAAAAAGTTAGTACATTGGTAAGAACCAATGTTTGGTCCAATCAAGAACCCAAGAGAAGCTTCCTCCCACACAACTGTTTAGAGTGTAAAATTTTTATTCAATTCAAACGTGTCTACATAAGACAAATGAATGACTATTTATAACTAACAAGTGGTGTCTCTCTCCTTTTTCTTTTCAATGTGGGACTTTAGCCACATATTCCTGATTCAAAATTACACTAAAAAAGTCTAAACAAAAAGTAATTTTAGTCCATAACTTCGTGCTGAACTTCCTGTCCAATTTTCATCATCATAGATGCAGAATTAGGACTTGAGACTAGAAATAGGACTTGTAGGAAATCTTTGGAGCTTTCGAACGCATCAAAGAACGCCTAAAACGAACATATATAACTCAAGTTATGTTTAAAACATTGGTGGAATCTAGGCTTTTCACTTATTGGTCTTTGGGCTCTTTACTCATTTGAATCAATTGGAGCAATATGAGTTCTTCTTCCGGGTTGGTCTTTGGGCTCAAGACAATATTGATATCTTAGCCCAATGCTTGAGAAAAGAAGTAGTTCACTTCATAATCAAATGCTCCTTGTTTTTCCTTTGATCTTGCCCTTGTCATGGGGTCTCCCAATCCCTGTAGCGTACTGCTGGGCTTTCAGTCCGTTGGGCTTTCGTGGTCCTCATCATACATCATATAAATATACTACTGAAAATTCCATATATTGGTAGAAAATGTTATTCATAATATTTTGAAATTCACATGGTGCATTCTTTAAGTCTTGGGACATTACATTCTATTCATAAATGTCCAAAAAGGACTACCAAAGTAATTTTGTATCTATCCTTCTCTACCATTGAAATTTAATAATAACCTGACTTCATGTCAAATTTAGAGAATATAGTCGTGTCATGCAACCTTTTTATTAGATCAAATTTGTTAGGTAGTGGGTATCTTATCCATTTTAGTACTTTGTTTAGAGGCTTATAATTTATTACTAACCTTGGAGCCCCTCTTTCTTGTTCTGAAGCATTCATTACATAAAATCTAGAACAACTCCAAGGAGACTTAGACTGTCTAATTAATCCTTTATCTAAATAATCTTGTTTTTTTAAGAATATTCTAAGTATTGTTGATTCATTTGTATTGGTCTTGCTTTTGTTGGGATATCCTTCTCATTAAATTCTTCTTCGTAAGGTAATGAAACTTCATTTTTTCCGACGCCAAAAGGCTAGAGGATTTGTTTCACAAATTTCTTTCTCTATTTTCTCTTCAAATTCTTTTACTATTTTTTGAATATTAGGAGTTTTTAGTTGTTCTCTATTCTTTTATATTGCATTTCTTTATTTAGCATATTTATGTGTTTTTGTTTCCTTTGGATTAAATTTACTTTATTTATAGAAGCTTCTTGTAATATTTAATTCCTTTAGTCGGGGGTGTCGAATAAAATCAAAACATATTTCTTTTTCTAGGGCTTATGATACTATTCCCTTTCAGTCACCTTAAAAGGATATAATAGAGTTAAAAATGGTGTTCTTAATATTACTTGTGCAATCATGTTTTTAACTAATACAAATGAGCTGGTGTAACATATTTTATTTTAACAAATTTTTGCATTAGACAATTTATACTAGATACTCATTTGAGATCCATTTGCACTGCAAACCCCTTCTATTGTATTTTCATAATAATTTTGGAGGTACTAATCCTTCTTGGATACAATTGATGTCAGCTCCAAAATCAATTAAGACAGTCATATTAAATGTTTCATTTTGGATTACTAGGATTAATTCACAATGCCATTTTAAAGTTGTAATTATACTAAATAAATGAAATTTATGAAAAAAGAAATATTTGTTATCAAACTATTTTGCTTGTCTAGAAAAAAAAACAATAAACAATATTTTATGTATCAAACCATGGGTCTTTCATTAATTCAAAAGAATAAACGCAAAATTTATCAAAAAATAAAAGATCCTAAGCTTTTGTCTTCATTATTTGTCTTTTCTTGCACCTTTAAAATTTCTTTTCCTTCTAGTTCTTGTAGTCTATACTCTAAGAAAATGTCACTTTTTTTGCTTAAGTATTTGGATATATTGCTTAAGATTCTTAATTTCATTTTGTAAATCTTTTATAGTAATTTACTAACTTTGAGTTTTAAACATACTGTATATTTCTTTCATATCTACCGATTGAATTATTTCTTTCTGGCTTTTCTCATCCTTTTGAATTAAATCATTTAATTGGTGCAAAAACTCATATTTTAAAGGTGACTCTTTCATCTTTTCTATTATTAGAAATTAGTGGAGATGTTTGATTTTTAGTTAACATGTTGACGAATTTACAATGTGTACATTTACACACAGTAGGACCTAAACAATAACCTTCCTCGTCATTGTCTGGGTCTTCTTCCGAAGTGTAGTTTTCTAGTTGATAGATTACTTCACTACCTTCATCATCTCCATCTATTTCATCTTTGCTAGTAGTTTCTTCTATGTCAGAACTTATTAATACATTTAGTAGTAGGCTCTCCTTTAATTTTTTTTATCTAGCTCTAACTCATTTATTTTCTATTGAACTCTACAATGTTTTTCATAATGACCTATTCTTCCACATTTGCAGCAAGCATTATTCCTTTTCTTGGATTTTATATTTTTGGGTTTTTATTTTGAAATTATTGAATTATATTTTTGTTAGATTTTCTCTTGAAAGGTTTTTTAAAAGTATTTATTGGTTTAGATTGTTTTCTAATTTTTATTTTCTGTATAGCACCGAGAGCTCTAATAGTTTTCATCCCATATTGTTGACAAAAGATTTCTACCTCTTGCTACTTGTCATCTCTTCTTTTCAAATTTTATTTTGTAATTTGAAATCAATACAAACTTGTATCCCAGTATCCAATAATATATTATGTATTTGACCATAAATTAAATTTTCATAAGTTTTGGGATTATCATATACTCTTTGTAAGTTCATTTAAACCTTTTTAGAGAATGATTTTGGAAGTCCGGCTATAAATCTTTCTTTCCAAAATCCAGCTGATCCATCTTCTCTAATGGTTACTTTTGATATAAAAAAAATATCTTTATACCATCTATAATCTGACATAGTAGAACAATATAGATTAGCTAATTGGCTAGCAATTCTTTCTTTAAATATATTTGGATCTCCTAGAAATTTTTTTATAATGGTATACATTAAAGTTGCAACTGCATCTTATTCTTGAGTTTCAGCATTTACACTATTTAATACAATTTTTTTCTCTTTTACTGAGCACAAATTATCCCACCATCCTTTAATTGTTCGGTAAAACCTTGAATTATAGCTTTTGCGGCATCTCTATCTTAACATCTTCTAGTTTTGTAGGTTGTGGCAGCCATTAACATTTCACAAGTTATATCTAGTATACCTTGTTCCCTTTGACAGTCTAAATTCCATTCACAAATGTCAGACCCTGTAAAGGAATTTTGAACAAATTCTCCTCTTTCTTTAGTTTGGATATCAGGATAAGTAGGTTTAGGATAATAATTTTGTATTTTGCGATAACTTCTATTTTGAAACTTTATTTTATTAACTTCTAAATCAGATTTTTCCAAAGTGTTAATTGACGGCTTTTCTAGACTTAATTTTCTAAGTTCCTTTTTATATCCTTTATATCTACTTCCATATCACTCTTAAATCTAATGGCTTCTAGATTTTTTTGAGGTACATTATTTAATTTATAAATTGGTTGGATAGGAGATGTTATTGATTCATTAAATTTTGAGGAACTAGGCATATGTATACAATTTTTATTTTCTATTCTAGTTAAATATTTTGACATTGTTTCTAACACGATAATTAGAGTAATTTAATTGTTGATGCAGTTTTTTGATGTCCTTTTTTATCTACTATTTTGTCTTCAATAGTAAAATCCTTGAAAGGAGCAACCTCTCTTTCTAGGTCCCTTATTTGGAGTCTATTCCTTCTAAGGGAGGATACTCATATTCTACTATTTTGTTGCCTAAAGTTTTTGAGGGTGTTGATATCTTTGATAAAGAGTTTAGTTCTTTCTCCCTATTAAATGGATAATTTAAATTATTTATTTTACAATAGTTTGAAAACCAATCAAAGAAATATATGTTAATTTCATTTCCTTTCATGTATTGATAAGAAAATTCTAAATTAATCTGTTTCATCTTTTGTAAAAGCTGAGAAAAATCAATCTCTTAAATTTTTATTATATGGAGCTTCAAAGTCATCACTTATCCATTCTTTATCAAATTGAAAGGGTGGCTCTCTTGGAAGGGTGTTAAGTATTTGAGATGTGGTTGGAGAATAGGTAGGAGACTTAGACTTTATTGTTTCTTCATATACAAGTCTAGAAATTTTTGGTACAGTGTTGTCTAACTAAGTGTTGAGGTTCCAATGCCTTAAAAGATGTTGACCTATTCATTCTTAATTTGATATTATTGCCTTCTTGAATTATTTTTCTAAGTGAAGTATTACAATTTTTTTCTTCCTCTATAATGTCTATAAATAGTCGATCTTTTGGAATTTTATCCACTACTTCTTTGTGTTTAAGCTTTTTAGGTATTTGAACAGGAGATTTTCTTAGATTTGCTTCTACAATTATAGTTTCATTTTAAGTTGATGATCTTAAGACCATAAAATTATAATTTATTTTCGTTACTTTATAATATATTGTATATATTATTTGAAAGGGTCCAGTTTTTTTTTTATCTAAAACTTCATTTGGGGATTTAACATATAATTTTATAGTATTAGAAGTATACTCATTTTTTACATCCATGCAAAAGTTAGGATAACAATAGAAAAAATTAGGTCCATCGTGAAGATTACTCTCCATAAAAACTATAATAGAGTCATTAAATGTTTTTAATCTTATATATGTTAATAACATGATTGTTGGTGTATTGTTTCCTAGCCTATAGTTTGGTTTGGCAGCCACTTGTATTAGGCCTAAATGTATGAACTTAAAGCCTTTTGAAATATGTTTGTCTAGCATTTCTTGTTCTAGGATATCGATAACCTTATTATTTTTTTGTTGCAGGGTAACTATACTCAAGCATATGAATTTCTTCGTTAGGGGATGATAAACATAAAAATTGTTGTTTGTAAACATCACATTTTTTTAATAACAAGTATTGACCAATTGTGCAGAGCATTTTCAATTTTAGCAATTTGTAACTAAGTAGGAGTTGTTTGATTTTCTTGATTTTGTAGGGTCGGAGAAATATTTGAAAATGATTGTCTTACTACTATCTTATTTCTTCTTCTTAAATTTAAGTCACTTAAAGTTCTTAACAAATCAGCCAGTTTACTTATCTTTGTTAGTGTTTCTTGTGACAGACCATCTCAATTTTTTTAACTTAGCTAATCAACAAGTTTATTACTCTTTTGAGATACTATAGGGATTAGGGACCACTAAGTTTCAAAGATGACCAACGTTCTAATAGCTCTCACTAGTCCATTTAATACTATCAAGAGAAATTCTTGACTAATTTATTTTGAACTTTTTAATATCTTCTAGACACAAAGTCTCAACCACTCCCAGCGATTTAGACTTTGATAGTGTTAATCATCATCATCATCATCATCATCATCATCATCATCATCATCATCATCATCATTATTATTATTATACTGGTCTAAAGTATTAATCTCTATAGTTATTTGTATTTTAATTTTTAATAGCTACATAATTTTTTTGTGGGGGTTTATCACACATAGAAAAAACAACCTTTAGTGTTAGCAAAAGAAGCCTAAACTATCTGGAAAAAAAACTAAAAAATACTTATATACATGGGTAAGAACTAAAACTTACAATTTTTTAGTATAATGACTAAAATTTAAAATTAGGTTAACTATAAAAATTAAAAGAACAATTTATCATTATTATTTTTTCCTACACAAAAATTTAGATGGAGATACTGATGTTTCATTCTAAGATAAGAAAAGTATTTAAACTTTCGAACTCAAAACATACTAGTACATAAACTTACATTTATCACACCAAAAGAAAGAAATAAAACTCAAATTTATGACCTATTAGACACAAAACTCTATCTTACTTCACCCCTTAAGTATTTATCAACATTATTATCATCCCCTTAAAAACATTATTTTCATTAATGCTTGAATATTTGACCATTAATTCTTTATCCTCAAATAATATGATCGATTGATGCACAACCATGCAAATCAACACCTAGATATCCAAGAAAAAAGACATTGGAACCATAATCACATCACATCTTAAAATAATTGGAAAGAAGAATTTTCATATTAATTTATTAACATGATTACAAAGTCAGGTCACAACTCAAAAGTTATATTTATATAATCACCACATGAGAGGTCAATTCCCAAAATATACTATCTACCGGAGTCTAATTGCCACATTTTTGCTATGGTAATAAAAATGGAGGGATATTAATAATAATTTTTATTATTATTGATACAAGTCTGTTGTAGAAAATTTGAGCCTTTTATTTTTTTTAAGATTATAAAGATTTAAATATCACATACAATTTCAAGTATTACTAAATTACTTATATACTTATAAGTAATTTAGTAATACTTAATTTTATCTAGTTATACTAAAAACATGTGTAAAATTCTTCTGTCACTAATACTATAGAAAAAGTTTTTTATTAATACCACACAAAAACAATGTCAAATATCAAAAAAGTTTACCATTCCTCTGCCTTCTAATATTGCAATAGTTAAAAGAAAGAGTTTAATTTTTATATCATGTTAATTTAAAATATTTTAGACAAACATTTAATAAAATTTTGTACATTATATATATTAACGAAAAAAGACATGTTAAGGCATCACAATCAATCCCCACAATCAGATTGACACCTCGAATCTTATCAATCATCTACAGCAGACAATGTATTATTAAAAAGAGAAATATAATGAGTACACACCATGTATTTTATAAAAATATTTTATTTTATGAATATATATAAAAGTTGATTTGACTTGAGTATTTTTTAGTCTTTTAGAGATAAATTTGATTTTAGAGATAAACTGTTTAATCACTTTTTAAAATATTATTATTTATGAGAGATTTTATTTAGAGTGTATTTGAATAGAAAATTTTAAATGGGAAAGTAATTTATCAAGAAATTTAAAATTTTTTAATTTAAAATTTATTATTTGAATATTTTTATATGAGAAATTTAAATTTTGAAATTTTAAAATAGAATTTTAAACAATTAAAAATATAAAATTTGAATTTCCTTCTAACATGAGAAATTAAAATTCTCTTTTATGCTACAACATCCACCTTAGGTATTTTTCCATGCATGAAGTTTAAAATTTAAAAAATAAAAAAATTTAATTTCTTTATCCAAATATAAAATTTTGAAAATGAAAAAAATTTAATTTTTTTATCCATACATAAAATTTTAAAAATGAAAAAAATTTAATTTTTTATCCAAATACAAAATTTTAAAAATAAAAAATTTTAATTAATACATTTTAATTTTCTCAAATTTTAAAATATTTCATCCAAAACAACTCTTATTTCATTTCCAATCGCATCCGAACTTCAGTAAAATTATGTTTCTGCATATTAAATACCAGTACATATCCAACGCTCAATCCAAAATAAGTTAAAATAACTCGATACAAATGATGTATTTGCTCAGTGATTTGATAACTTACTTTAATTTTTATATTATTATTATTAAATTATTATTATATTATGTGTGATCCTTTCAATGTGTTCATCCTAACCATGTTCGAATTGAGTTATAAAGAGATTAAAATATGTATATATTTTTTAAAATATTCAGAGATTAAAAAATTAATTTTTAACTTTAAAGAAATAAAAACAAAGTTATTTAAGATTTTAAATTTATGTTTAAGTAGTTATAAGTCAACAAAACTCCAAAACAAAATCTTAAAAATTTAATCCTTGAAACTTGAAAGGAAGCATCAGTATGTCACACGTCTGTGACGGCTCTTCCCCGCACCACCCAATAACAAACATATTCTTCTAACAGGTGGCGAAAGAAGCGCAGCAAAAAGCATTAACCGTGAGAAACTCAAAGGTCACAGCCCGTGTCACCAGCGCCCCCCCGTGACTGGATTACCATTACTCAACCACAGTGCACAACCGTCAACCGATACAAAAAAAATGAAAAATGAAAAGCCGCTATGTATATAAAAGCCGAAGCGCGAGAAGTTGAAAAAGGTTTTGTGGGTGCAGAAAAGGTTCCGTTTGTTTTTTTATCGTAAAATTCGCAAGGGATAGAGAAAGTATGAGGAATGGGGAGTGAGAGCAGAAATAGGTATGGCAACGGTTGCGGCGGCGGCCTAGAGCACGTTGCGGAGGCGGTGGAGATGGTGCAGTGCGTGAAGGAGATCGTGAACTGCACGGAGGTGGAGATCTACGCTGCGCTCAAGGAATGTGATATGGATGTTAACCGCGCCGTTGAGATGCTTCTATCTCAAGGTTTTGCTCTAACGCTATTGTGTGTTCCTTCGGTTGCGTTCGTTGTTGTTGCAGTGGAACGTTGTGTTTTTCTTTTCTTTTTTTTATATTTCTTGGTGTTTGTTTGAATGTAGGGGAAACTGTTGAAAATGAGAAAGTGTTTACTTCGTATTATTTTTTTAAGTTTGGTGTTTCCTTTCGTCTTTTTCAGAAAATAAAAAAAAATGTCTAAAAGTGTTTTCTGAGTTCATCTTGTCTATTAGTATGATTTATCTACGTGTTTTGATTATGAATTTAATTAGATTGTATTGACAGTATATGATATGTTCGTTGACTTTTACAATGTATTATCATGCCATGAAAATTAGTCTCTTTGTTATTTATTTATTAAATTTAATTTCTATATACCAATAGTGGAACAATTACATTGTGAATCAATCAGAAATTATCATAGTTATAACTTGGTTAAGTTAGTTTTTTTTCCCCTAATTTATTATTTTGGTTCAATTTGGTCCTCTAATCCTTTAAAAGGGTTCAATTTGGTCCTCGCCGTCAAGTTTGTGTCCACGTGCCACTTAAGGGAAGGATACGTCATCTTCCACGTAGAATCCACCGTTAACAATTTTGATAGAATGTATGAGGAGGACCAAATTGAACCAAAAAAATAATAGAGGAGTAAATTGAATCAAAATAATAAATTAGAGGAACAGAAAAGTAATTTAACCTTATAAATTATAATGGTCAAACAAACCTATTGTCACAATTTCGTTATTATTGAATTACAGCATAAGAAGCCTTCTTATATGATACATTGATACGATAAAGTTTTTATTTTTCACACTGTTATCCAACTAGACTGACATGGACTTTTAATAATTATCATAATTATTTTATATTTATTTATTTATTTTAAATGCCATATCTACACTAAGTGACCGTGTAAAAATCTTTCTCAGAGTATTATGGTTTGTGAAATATGAATTCTTGTGAAGATTTATATGTCCTAACAATTGCTAGTTTCCAATATCTTAATTGCAGATACATTTCATGAAGTGAAAAGTAAACGCGAAAGGAGAAGAGAGGTATTCCTCATATGACATTGTCCATTAAGATAAGGTTGAACTGATTACAGGATGAATAATCTGTTTGCTTTTCAAAACTATAAATGAAGGGGGCATTCAATTCAAGGACTAGCGGTAATAATGGAGGGTTGATTCATGGAGGCAAAACTGGCACAGGCAGAGATTACAGTGTTGTGCAAAGTGGATTAACACGTGAAACTTATAATGGTATCTTCTTTGATTGTGGAACATCATGCAATTTCTGGTACACGCTGCTAGTATATTGACGTGGGTTTTTACTATTGCATTGCCTTAACCTTGTCAAATATGTGTAACTTAATGCCAGAGAATGGTAAAGCCAATGACAAGGGGGAGGGTGGGTCAGTAGGTGCTTCAGTTATGGCTCCCACAACTCATGTTGTGAGGAAAAGTACAAAAAGGTGAGTTTTTTCATGCAATCTAGCTTATGTGAATACAAATTGTTACTGTTGATAGTGTGGCTTGATGTCCCTCTCAGTTTATTGCACGAGACAATCCATGTGTTGCTTTATTGGTACAGATTTGAGTATGTTTTGAGTTTTGACAGCGGTTTTGATATACAAAATAGATAGTTAATAATGTTCATGTATAAATGGGCAGAAGAATCACAAAAATCCAACCCAAAATTAAAAATTGTTCATAATTCAAAAGAGAACAGAGAACAAAGCAAAAGAAAGGTCAGGAGAGTCTCAAACAGAGAACAACCAACTAGGCACTGTCATGTTGAGAGAAAACAGGGAGCTGTTATGAGGTTGGCCAGAAACTACACAATATTGCTGGAGAAGTGTTGGGAACTGAGAACATATCGAGCATAGTCATAGGGAGAGATAACAGAATAGAGCATTATCAAAAGAAAGGAGAAAGTAATCATGGGTTAGTGGAAAATCACCATGACACAGGAAAACGCTACAGAGCCAAAGAATGATAGGGGTCTATCCAAAGAGATGGTGTGCAATTGAGAGTGCGAAAGAAGGGTTTCATTCTGAACCCTTTGAGTCAAACGAAAGGTGTGGAAGAAAATTACAAGATTGCTCACCTAAAACACCCCTAAACAATAGTTTTGAGGGTCGGAAAGGCGTTTAACACCCTGTCACACTCCATACTCACTATTTTGGCACAATAATGGCTGTGATAGGTGTGAATAGAAATCATGAATGTTAAACTATAGTGGCACAGGGCCATGATGTGATGCACAGCTGCAATAGCAGCTCAACTCTATGCAATTGACTATGATGCATAGAAGGTATAAAATTGACCCTCGTCTAGTCTCTGGTGTTTAGTCTTATGCCTATCGGAGGGTAATAAAATCTATGTCCATTAAATAGCTTGTGACTGTGACTCCTACCCCTTTCCTTATTATATTGTTTTATGACTAAGACTTTACCTTATCTTTATCCTTTGCATTTCACATGGTTTAAGTCTTATGTATTTCTTTCTCTACCTATAACATGCCTGTAAATACTTTCCATGGCTTTGATGCCTAAGGATTGTTTTAACCCGTCAAATGCTCAAGTCTTACTGCCATTTTAGTACCTTTATTAGCAACCTAATTGATAATTTGATAGTATATAAGGTGAAAATATTTATTATTCTTTGCCTGTCTTTTAATGACATTGATATCACATGCATTAGAATGTTGCTGTAAGTGATTAATTTTCTAAATAAAATTTCTAACTATACTCCGTATGTCTTTTTTAAAAATTTAATGCAGTGATTATTTTAGTATTGATAATGGAAGACAGTCATTAATAACAAGACATTCCGTACTAGATTCTGCTCAAGCCTCTCTAGGACCTGAACCCTCAATGACAGGAATGAGCAAAGGATGTCTTTCAATGGCAGACATTGTAAGAATGGGTAAAACATCGTCACAAGACACTTTTTCACATAACTGTAATACCTCAGGAGGAGTTTCTGCATGTGGAAATTCAGAGTCAAGCTTACAACTTCCCAGTCAAAACCATTCTGAGCAACAAGTTTTTCATGATGAGTGGCCAGCAACTGAACAGCCAATAGCTAGAAATGCACAGGAACTAAACATGTCTGCTTCCTCTAATGCCAATGGGCCATTTGAGCATCCTAGCTTGCATGTAAATGCAATTGCTTTACACAGGAACTGTGAATTAGACACAGCCCCAGTTTCATGGGGGGCTGTTGCTTGTGATAATGATGCTTTTGAAAAAAATGAATCTGCTTCTATATCTAGAGAACATACTGTTTTGAGCAGCAACAGTGGACTACGATCTCATTCCAACTCTAACTTAAGGAATACTATTTCCTCTGATCATTGTAGTTCTTATGAGCATGATGAAGGTAAGTGGTGTAACTGAGGTTTTAGATTTAGAATAACTTCTCTATTGTGCTATAAAAGAAACAATGATTGCAACATTGCACAAGTCTTCTTTATGGTGGAGCTATGCAGAAATGAGATTTAGGGTAATCAACTTCTGTATTGAGCTAGTAAACATAAACCATGATTGCAAATTGCATGACATCTTTTTTATGGTGAATGATGATTTAGCTGGTTTTGAGTATGCATCATTATACTTATTTATGAAGCCTTGATCTTGGGTTTGTATGTCCAAAGATTGTTATAACTTAATATTTATACTTTATGAAATTTTTATCTCAAACCAAATTAGATGTTTTTGAATTGTCATGACATGTTTGTCTGCATCTTGTCCTATTTTTTTACTGTATGTTGAGTTCTTGTACATACTTTTTAACTTGTTTGTTTTGGTAGAAATAGATTGGAAGAAAATGAGGAGGAGGGACATGGGATAGAAATACCAAGTTTCAAATGTAAGTTAGAGTGCCACTATTGAGATTATGGTTATTACAGACAGGTGGTTTGGTCATGTGAAGAGAAGGCCAGTAATGGTTCCAAGAAAAAAAAATGGATAAAATGGAATATCATCTAGTAAGTACAAATTCAATATTACACATACAATACAATAAGGAAATTGGAAAACAACAAATTTTAAAATTATAGGATACATGGTTATTGTACAACTATAAAATTAGTATAAAATTAGCATTTAAACAATAATCCTAAATCAAATTTGAGAATCAATGTTTTGAAAGTTAGCATAAATTTATGTTTTGAATGTGCTAAAATGTTATCAATTATCTTATTACCAAGGTATTCCCATGTGTTGGAATATAATTTTCTGAAATGTAAGTATAAAAATTTATAGAATGAGGCTAGAAGTGTTGTGTTTGACATGTGCAAATACTATTTTGAAGTTTCTGTACTTATTTCAATATTGTTAGATTAAAAAGAGGTGGAGAAAGACTGAAAATAACTTTAGGAGAAACCATTAAAAAGACCTTGCCCTCAATGGGTTTATTGATACTTTGGTTTTTGACAGAACCCAGTGGTGCCATAATAGCATTTGATTCTTGTAGTTGACTCCACTAGCGAGGTGGTTTGGTTGTTTTATTAATTGTTTTTTTTTTTTTATTGGAGAATTGGAATTTGGGAGTGATATTTTTATCACAAATTATTAAGTGTTTAACTGAGTATCCACATATCTTTCCTTATGACAATGAAGTCAGTGTTAAAACCTTCAGATTCAAGTACTAAAAATTAAAACGTCTTTGCATTGTCTTTTGTTGTTATCAGTTAGTGAATTAGAATTGGATTGTAAATTTGTAAAGTATATCTTTGTTAGAGAATACATGTAGGCTATTAGTTTTCCTGTAGTATAGTTACTTAGGCCTGTCTATATTTAGATAGCCTTCCTTGTTGTAACTGATAACAGAATCATAGTAATACAGTTATGATTTCT
Organism: Glycine tomentella; assembly: GCA_007407185.1. Classification (NCBI taxonomy): domain Eukaryota; kingdom Viridiplantae; phylum Streptophyta; class Magnoliopsida; order Fabales; family Fabaceae; genus Glycine; species Glycine tomentella. The sequence goes on along the minus strand of PYAF01005246.1, from coordinate 2,849,596 downwards.
CTCTCTCGCACTGACTCTTTCATGGTAACAGAGTGGGTTCAAACCCTAGGTAAATTGGGATTTTTCTCCCACATCGATATCCATGCTGAATTGATGTGATCAGTCCATTTGAAATGTGAATGTTTTCATTGATGATGATTATAATTCCTCACTTCTGTATAATCTTCACACAAGTTTTGTAGAGAGGTGTCTTGTTTTTTAATCAGAATCTGTAAAAGGCAATGTAGAAACAATTTTTTTATGCTGCTTTATTCATTCTTAATACATGGAAAAACATAGGTCTCACATCATATCTATTTATTATAGTTTCACCATTTTTTCTCAAGGGCTGGTAATGGATTGTCATTATTCTATTAAGATCATTCAAACAAATTTACTGGTGATGTCTTTGTAGATGTGTCATCAGCTGCTTCAATTTTCCAGCGGCTAAGTATAGTAGAATCCAAACAGAAAGTGCCAACATTTGAAGATGATCCTGCAGTGGTTATCCCAATTCATTTACAAGCCTTAGGTGCTGACTGTTCACATTTGAGTTTTGGTACATATAATGGCAGCAATACTGCATGTTCTATCCTTAATTCTAATCATCTTTCAAAAAGTGACATGGAAGAGAAGTCTGAAGCTGTAGATGATTCTTCAGCTCAGTTCCTGTATGCAAGGCATTTTTTATTATTTCTTTTTCATTTCCAACTTCTGATATAGTCTGTTTTTGACTATTGCACAACTCATTTTATTATTTTTTTGTCTATGCATTAGTTCTGTTTACCAGAGTGATAAGCGGCACGGATTTGATGTTCTTAGAGGAGCAGCAGGTGATAAAAACAGTGACATCCTTTCATCTAATAAGCAATGGTTTGTGAAGAATATTGTTCCTGAGGAAACTCTTGAGAATGAACACAACATCAAGGCATCTGTATCAGATCCTAGATTGCAAAAATCATACTGGGAGAATACTTCACTGCCATTGAAGCAGCCAGGGTTGCAGAGTGGAAACCATTTGAATTTTCCAAGAGAATTGGTGAACTTTCTAACTTATGTTCTTTAGCTTGGTTTTCTTATTTATATTGGTGGGCTTCCTACTTGAAATGGATCTATGCCCATGACCTATGATTCCGTTCCTTAATAGCTAATTACCTATTCATGCTTTCCTTTAAACGTTCAAGTGCTATATAGTATACAATTTGAGATTTGCTTTTATTTACCTTGATGCAGTATGCTGACTCAAATTCAATACCTGGTGATGTGTTGGTGTTGCTCATGTCACAATCACAACCTGCAAGACACAGTAATGCAGTTTCATCCATAAGCAATACTGCCATCTCCATGTCTAAGGTATCTAGTCGTCTGTATTCTGTACCCTGTTGCTCATTAATTCTTTGGTAGGAATAGGCAACTAATGATGTATATATATCACTAACAAATTGTTGGTAGAAAAAATAACCGGAAAGAGATGGTGCAAGTCTTAGATTCTGTTGTGCACCTGGCTACTTAGAAGCTAATGATCTCCCAAGGTTTTGATTTCAATATTTCTTATTAATCCGATTATTGTATTATTGTCTTGATGCTCACATACCCTTTATCAATAAAAAATGGATGAGGTGAAATGCATGCTGGGTTTCCTGGATACACCTATATATTAAGTTGAGTAGTTCTTTCTTGTGGTCCTTTACCAGCAAAGTGGTATCTGCATTGATTTAGTCTGATCATGAGTTAGTGGGAAGCAGCTTCTAGAGTGGAGCACAGGCTTTTATTGCAAGCAGAAATTGGGCTATATTAATGCGGAAGTTGTTTACATATTTAAGCTTAAACCTGGTAACAAGTTCATTATGATGTGATTAAATACCTGATTCATTAAACATCCTATGATCATTGCTTCAATCTTATAACCATGTATAACTCATTGTATTGTCTTAATGTAGATAGATATGAAATGCCAAAAGAATAAGAGTTAATATTGAAGGAAAGTGCATTAGTATCATTTACTTGAGGTTTAAAGGCACCAAATCAATGTCCTCAACTGTGTTATATTGATAAATTGAACCTAATAGTTAGTCATTGATGTTCTTGACTGTTGTTGAACCTTGCAGGTCATGGAGCCAGGTGCCTTTCCTCTACCTATGAGATCTGCACTTCCCCGGGATCCTACAGTGCATTGCTCAACACAGTTTCATCAATTACCTGACACAAAAGGATATCTTTCCCTGCCCCAGAATAGGCCATACAATACAACCATAAATTCTCATTTACCATTTTCAGGCAATACTGTATACAATCAATCTCCAGCAGACATGAAGTACAACCTTCTGCAAAATAGAAATGAATTCCATACAAATAGATTGCCTCCTGCCGCTGCCAGAGATGCATTTGGCTATGGAAATCTTGGCTCTTCCATTTATAGTTCTGGAAGCTTTCTGTCTAATCCATCTCCTGGTCATATGATGCCTTCAAGTAACTTTAATGAGATTTTACCTTCTCAGTATAATGGTGGACGTAACATAAGCTCTATTCAACCGGTAAGTTGTATTGTTTTTCCAAGAAAGAACTATCTTTTCTATACAAAGCTGTTAATTTGGTGATAATCACAGTGTACTTTAACATTGGATGGTAATGCTATATTGCTATTGACTATAGTACGTTTGTGTATTATGAGAAAATGACATGTAAAGTTATCTATCGTTGATCTGCATATGCTTCCTCTCTGAACCTATCCTAAGCCGTAACATCCAACGTTTCTTAACACCTAATGGATGAGTTATTTCCAAAGTGTGACCATTACCCTTGACACATTCTACACTAGTAAAGTGTTCTATTATTTCATAACTTGGGTTAATGGTTTATATTGTCATTCTTCTAACCAGCATGGTAGCTTTTCTCATTGGGATTATGGAGCTGAGCGAAGATCTTCGTTTATCCCAGAGAGAACCCAGTCACAGTATGCTACTCCTGGATATTCTGACCTTCATCATTCCGAGACACGGGTTTTGGAAGAATATCAGCAGCCAGGTGATTTTCAAGATTTGCCATCCAAGCAGATGCATCCCTTTTGGCAACACAACAACCTTCATCATTCTGAGACACGGGTTTTAGAAGGACATCAGCAGCCAGGTGGTTTTCAAGATTTGCCATCCAAGCAGTTGCATCCATTTTGGCAGCACAATAACTAATACTATACATCCTGCTTGTTTTTTCTTCCCTTTTTTGTATACGGAATTATTATAGTGGGTTTAGGTGAATTATGGTGTTATTTACATTCAGATGCTTGAGCGTTAATTCAATTGTACATCTTTTTGAGAACCTGTCTTCTGTAGTCCTTATTTTGCATTAGTTTCGTTTTCTTAAGGTAGGTGTATTTTACGGTAATATCTCATTGTGGCAAGGGCAAGAGGAATATACTTTTTCAACCCAACAAAATTGTTATTTTCAAGGTGCAAGGATAAGGCTAATATGTAGTTTTATGTAGATTTCATCGGAATGGAGACCCCCCCCCCCCCCCCCAAAATCATGATGATGAGAAGGCGTGAATCGGAGCAATTACGAATTTAATGAGGTTAAGTTAGTCTGAGTTAGGCATTGAGATTAACCCAAAATTAAACCAATAATTTGTGGTGGGGATGGTATTGCTTAACCCCATCCTAAAAGCTAATCATTCTTTTGGGATTCTATCAAGTTTCTTGTCGTAATGCACCAACTTAAGCTTCTATGTTACTATGTAGCCGAATGGATGTATTTGGTGCTGATCACTGTACACTTTGCAACAAGAAAATGGGGATTTGAAACGGATAGATGGATATTGATGTTAATCTAGCATCTCCTCAAACAAGAGTCACGGAAGTACTTTCATCAGTTTTTTCCCATCATGTGACCTCGTGGCTGGCCAGCTGGCTCTTAAAACAAGCCAATTATTGTGACCAGGTATAGTGTTAGTGACCTAAGGATTCATTCCATGGAAGTAGGCTCAAGCTGTGATATAAACATTAAATCCTATTTTCAATGCCATTGCTATATATGATTTTTTTTATTGAGTACTACAATACTAACTAAAACTTGTGCAAGGGATTTTTTTTTTTCTTTTAAAAAATCAAGTGAAACCAACTTGTAATTATTTTTAAAGAATAATTGACTGAGTTTAAATTACACTAGATGACTGGAGTGTCAGATAATAGCTTGGCTTCTGTTAATTGCTGCAGAGAATTTACGATGATAGTTGCCAATAGCTAGACTGTTGGTAATTGTTACTTTATTTAATTATCAAATGGAATAATTTGAATAATTTTTTTTTTAAAATAGTTATTAAGTTTAAATTTCAAATACTTAATTGGAAGGATTAATCCTTCACAATATGAAAAACTAAAAAGGTTTGAATTTGAATCATCACTGAGAGATTTACCCCATTTAATTTTTTACTGTATCTTGAACAAATTTGCTTTTCAAAGAGGGTAATTGTTAGAAATAAAAGAAAAAGAGGGACCTATGATTGTATTATCCCATAGATGTCTTTTAAATTCAATGGGTTTAAAGTGCAGATATTAATTAGTGATGATATTTACCTTTGAGTCAACTTTCACTAACTCAATCATTTTGAAAATTATCCATATCTCAAAACTATCATAAACTTCCAAATATTTTATAAAAAATAATAATTTTAAAATTTTAAAAATCAAAGAAAATCAACAAAAAGGACTAAATTCGCTTAGTTTTAAACATAGAGGGACTTAATTAGTTAAAAAAAACAAATAAAAAAACTAAAATCATACACAATCTAAATTAGAGAGGGGCCAAAGTAGAAACTTCAACAATCGTTGCTAGGTAGCTGGTCGGCAGAGAAGTGAAAGAGACTATTGATACCCCAAGTTTGTCCTACATGTAAGTGAAAGAGACTACAGAGAACTTCCATGTGTTTAGCTTTTTATTGCCATTATAATTTGAAGAAATTTTACCTTCTCCTGAGTGGACCATCATCTCACCATCTGTGTATGGATAGAAATTGAATTGATTTGAGTTAGTGAAAGTTCACCCAAAGGTGACCATCCAAAGATCTTTTCCTAATCTGCACTTTAGACCAATTGAATTTGAAAGACACCTAAGGGGATAATATAATCATGGGCTCCTCCTAGTTCTTAATAAAGGCACTTCTTGAACTTTGCTCCATATAAAATATATTAATGTTGGTAAAGTTGGGAGAAAAGTACAATTATTAGAGGACTATGATGCATAGATATTCTTAAATAATGTAGTTATTGGATTCGTATACGAAATTGAATAGTCTTTGCTTGAAAATTTAAATAATTATTTTTACTGAAATTTCTTTTCTAATTATAATTTTTACATTTATAATACTCAAAACTTGAAAATGAGACATTCCTTTAAGATACCAAATCTAGTATAACTTGAACTAATAATTTATTTGGTTGAAATTGGTATTAATATAGACCACATCCAGTACAATTCAAGTTACATGGACAAAATATGTAATTAAGTGAAGTAATACCTACACCAATCTTGGCACGTTCTTCTAGGTATGACATGATCCATGTTTGTAAGTTTGCGTGGTGGAGATTGATTCTGAGCTGTTCATAACTAAGTTAGGCAAACGCAATTAGTGTTATCCGAGGGACAAATTGCGACTATTACACGAGTAAGGCTGCACTGCATGCTTATGGTTACAACAAACATGGAATCACTTAAAGTGATTTTTTTTTTTTAAAAAATATAGTAGCAAAACCAAATAACAAAAGCAATGACATTGATTAAAATTATAACCATCTCAACTACAAGGATCAAACAGAGAGCTTATTCATAAATGTAACTTTGAAGGGCAAAACAATAATAGAATGAACTCGAGTTATTGTAATAATAGATCTTTAATTGCAAGAGACACACAATAAAGGGGACACACAATAATCTATTTGATTTATACATCATATTATTGGTTTATCATCAAGTAGAGTGCCAAGTTATTAACTAACATATTAGACAAGTTTTATATTCTGCTACACAATAAAGGGGAAAGAAAAAGAAAAGAAGAAAGCAAAGGAAAAGAATAATAATAATAACACTAACAATAATAATAAGTCCTATAAAACAGCAAAAAGAGAAGCATATAATAGAGAAAGGCAACTCACACACATCAGCATCATCATTACAATGATCTCTAATCATCCCACATATTGAGCCTAAATTCCAAACAATTCCATTCCTCCTTTATTACTTTGTTTTCAACCCTCTGCCCCACCTTTTCCCCTCCTTCTCTTCTTGCTTGCACCCTCCTACACACAATAAACCCTCTCTTTCTTTGTTTCTCACACACTTCACATAGTATATAAATATGCATGTATTTTATTCACATGATGAGTAGCACACGAAAGACCTTTTTCTCCAAATAGCACCACCATCTCTAGTTTATGATATCTTCATTTCTCTCTAACTGTTGCAAGGGAAGGACAAGTGTTATTTGGGAACCACATTGAAGAAGAAGTAAGAAAGAGGAAGTAGTACCAAAGCAGAAGAAAAACAAGACTGAAGATGGAAAGAAGTGTATATTACTATGTGCTACTTCTTGTATTTGGTCATTTCCTTTGTTCAGGTAAATTTCCTTTTATATTTCTTTGGCTATGTGTGCTTCTTCACTTTTGTCCATTTTCCTCCCTCATATCTATTCTGCTATGGATATATACTTATATATATAGCCAAGTTGCTTCTGGTTTAAGATGATGCTTCTCAATGCTCTCACTCTATGTTTCTCATTTTCTTCTGTTTCTAGAATTACCTCCTTTTGTATTCTTTATCTTTTTTTTTGGCATATTATTATCTGCTTTTCTCTTTTAGTCATAGATTATTTGGACCACCCGGATATGTTTTTGAATTCTGTAACCCCAAGATGCATTTTCCTGCACCTGAGTTTGGCATCTCAATTGCTTTATTCTTTTTTTTTTTTCCCTTTTGTTGTTGTTCAAGTTGAATAAATATACATGTTGGACCAGTTGAGTGCAATGATCATTTCCAAATTTATTTGTCCCTCCATCATGTTCATTATGTGTACCAATTGAGCACTTTATTCTATTTATTAATTACTTTTTAAAAAGTAGTAATAACAATGATAGTTTAAAATGCTGTGTCCTTATAGTAGTTCGGTTGGTTATTTTATATGGCTTGTGTAGCTGAATTTCAACCATTTCTTGCAATCAATCATATAGAGTTGCATTCCATACCGTAATTTAGGCTAATATAAGAACTGCAGTTTCACATGTAGTTGTTGTGTTCAATCTTTCTTCAGTTCCACCGTTTCCTGAAAAGATGCAAGGGCCCAACTTTTTTGGCTCATGTCTCAATGCAAAAGATACCCTACTTGTCTCTAGTGGCTTTTCTAGATTCACTGTCATATAACGTGGGCTTTTAAAACAATAAGAAGGGTAAAGGGCATAATAATTAGTTTCAATGCAATTATGCAAAATTTTGAATAGGACATTTTTTATTTCATGCCAAATTGAATGCTATAGGAACAATTTTAATCCATCTATGGCACTTTTACCCCCTTTAAAGAACCAGTTCTTAATGTTAAAATATCATTTTTCTAGCATAAAGTATAAAAGTGTGGAGTAATATATGAGACCTATTTTCAATTTTTTAAATTGTTTTATACCATTAGAATAAACAGTTGTTGAAATTCTTAATTCTGATCTGACACAATAGGACTCACCAAAGTTATGAACTAAAGAGATGATACACTACTGGAGATGCACATACTTATGGACATAAAATAATGTAATAATAATCATACAGAACCTTACTTCTAAATTGTTATTTCAAACACAGGTTCAAGTAGGACACAGAAGGAAGCAGCAGGAAATATGAATGTACTAAGGCATAATGAAGAGAAACAACATGAATTTACAGCCTCAAAGTCCACCACTCAAAGGGACATCACCACACCAATCACTACAATTCCCAACTTAGTTCCCATCACTTCAACAAATCCAATCCTGAATCCTAATTCCAACCCTGATACAGTCTCTCCAGCCTCCACACTCCCAATCACAACTCCTACCATGCCAAACAACTCTCCACTGTCTTCTTCAGGTGCAAGCTGGTGCACTGCAAGCCCAACATCCTCACAAAGAGCCTTACAAGTGGGATTGGACTATGCTTGTGGATATGGTGGCACTGATTGTTCTGCAATTCAACCTGGTGGGAGCTGCTACTTCCCAAACTCTGTCAGAGACCATGCTTCTTATGCCTTCAATAAGTATTATCAGAAGAATCCTGTTCCTAATAGCTGCAATTTTGGTGGAGCTGCTGTCATCACTAGCACCAATCCAAGTAGGGCTTCTACTGCTATGATTCTTAATGTTATGACCTTAATCCTTAGAAGACTATTGGAATTGTTTTGTTTGATTTGAGAAAATAATTTTTCAAATAATTATGAAAATACTATTTTTCTTATAAGTAAATAGCTTATGCAATAACAGTGTAAACTGTTTTCACAATGTCAAATAATCACAACTTATCATATATCATATATATATATATATATATATATGATAAGTTTATTGATTTTTATAATAAATTTTTAAAAAGTTGTACCTATCATGATTTTGCTTAGCTAATAGTGTAAAAATTTTAATGTACATATACTTATTTGTTTCTTGTTTTATTTCTTATTTTCAAAGTTTTGCATAGCAAATGGTGCACAACAAAATTATAATTTTACCATTTCCTGAAGAGATGGAAGTTAACAAATAAGAAATAGTATAATTAAAGTGACATTTTAATAATAACTAGGTAGGCCCTTAACAGCACGTTAAAGGTTTAGGCTAGGTGACTATTTTTAATTTAAGAATAAGAGACACAAATCAAAAATGTGCAACAAGCCAAGTAAACTAGCACTAGTAGTAGTACTACTCTGCTGGAAACCAAAGTGAAAACTCAGTGGCCTTTGATTGGAGATCCGAACTATACCTGTGATGGATTCTTGGGTTCCATTCTACACAGACACAGAAAAATAAAATAAGCTTTTACTGCATCTTTTTGAAGGAAATATTTTACTGCAATCTTTGAATAGACTCTGAAAGTGCCCTGGGGTGATACATAGGAACTAAAAAAGTGCCACTGAGTGATGCCAGAAGTCAAGCTTTTTTCCTTTTTCTACTTTATTAGAGAACGTATCTCAAAAGCCTCGTATATCTTGTCAATATCAAAGGTAATCCTATCCTATCTATCACAATTTGTTTTTCAAAACATTGTGTAAAATAACTAATATGTATACTTTTAATTTTAATAAAGACCCTTGACTTAAAATGTCGTCTAATACATTAATTTATGATCATATATTGTATAAGTAGCATTACCCTAATATCAAAAAACTTGACTCGTCATAAATATGTTTAGCTCATCAATTGATTCAACAGTGATGTGCATGAGTTATTTTAAACTTCTAGTACTTATGTTTGATTCTTATATATAAAACAAACTTGGTTGATTAGAAATTTTTATTAACTTATTAATGTGTTGCATTGTAGGTACTGGGGCATGTCAATATGCATCCACTAGGTGACCAACTTTAACCGTATCTTCTTTCTCTCTTTTTTTTCTTTCAAAATTTGTGACAAAATCTCATAAAATGTCGTGCTTAAAATTGCAGTATTAGTTCATCAGTCTTGAACACAACAAACACAAGTGGTGCAAATGTATTTGGTTCAGTACCTGTGCCCAAGAACCCCTCTGCCTCTGCTGCTGCAGCTGCCACATCAGCTAGATTTGTACAATTTTGCCTCATTCTATGGCCATTAGCAATGTTAAACAAGAATTATTTCTAACAATAATATTGAGAGTTAGGTTTTGCTTGGATTTGGTCTTTATTTTATTTGGGGGGGTGGGTGGAAGGGTTGTGTACTAGAAAAGCACATAGTTACAAAACCATCATCAATATGACACACATGATACAACACTTTGTAGAAAAGTAGCAATAATATAAAGGGTTTCAGTAGATATTTATACCGTACATTACGTTTGTTTTCCCTTTATATGTTTAATTAGTGTTTATATTGCTTTTTTCCCTATTTCAGTTTCTTAGAATTATACTGTGTAAGGTGTATAAAGGATGCACATTAATTCTCTATTCAATGGAGTGTCAGATTGAATGCAGTTAGGTTTTGTTTGGTTGAAATGAGAATTAGTGAAAAAAATAGGTGGATAATAGGAAGAAACTTATATTTTTGATTGGTTGGTTGAAAAGAAAAAATGCCATGAAAAAGTAAACATACCATTTCCTACGGTTTCACGAAAAATTTCTTTCCTTAGGGCAAGAAAATGAGAGAGAAAAATTGTTAAAATGACCCATTTACTTATTTTCTTCTACATTATATTAAAATGATATAAAAATTATTTAATACAGTTACATTTAAATTTTCTTACTTTTTATCTAACTAATTATATTATAAAAAGTTGATCATCTTTCTTTCTTTCTTTTTTTTTTTACTTTTCCTTTTAGTTTCAATTTTTGTTTTTGTGATAATCCACTAATACCAACAAAGCAACTGGAATAAAATCAGTCCAATATCTTGTTTGATATGTTGTTTCCTATGCTCTTGTCTGGTTAAACAGTATTTCCAAATTCCAGTACTTCTTCAATTTAAAGAGTCTTAAAAATAAATGAAAGGGATAAAAGAAAGAAGCAAAACTGAAGGTTCTCGAAAAACATTCTGATGAAAGATTATATATATATATATATATATATATATATATATATATATATATATATATATAATTGTGTGTGATACATTTTGAATTGTGGCTCTTTCCTCCCTAAAATCACTGGTTTAACTAATTAACTAATGCTAACAACTTTCAATTTCACTATTCATGTCTAATCACATTAATTATACAAAAACTAATTCCCATCAATATGAAAAATTTGAGTTATATACTTGTGAGAAAAAATTGCTACTTACTAGAATTGCTCCCAATAGTTTAATTTTTAGTCTGTCTAAGAAAAATTGATTTGTTAATATAAATATTATAAGTATATGTTGGCCATATGATGCAATATATTGTTCAAAAATATTGTAACTACGTACATCTATTGATCCAAGATTCAAGAACCTAAGCAATTAGGTTTATTGCTATAATTAAGAAAATGTGTTGAATGATTCATCTATCTATAAGTCTCTTGAGTCATATATAGTTTTATATACACTCTCAACATTGCCTTTAAAATGCATAGATGAGCAATTTTGTTGACTGTGATTTAATGAGACTATCAACTCACAAGTCATAACGAATGAAGTTGCTTTTGTCTTGTCGCTTTTAGTTATTTAACTCATTAACATAGGTCTCATCCAAACCATGTTTGGTCTTAGCAAAAGAATCGGATAACCCATTTTTTGCTTTTTTTTATAACATTCTAAAAAGGGGTCAAAACACTTTGCGAAAGACACCATGTCGGCTATAATAAGTGATTTTGCAATGATTATTCCTTGATACGATAACGACACTAGGAAGAATAGGAATTATCAAATCCACTTTGAATTACTGGATGAGGCCTTAAGTTCCATATTGGCATCAACAACATATCACACCCTTTATGAGTGTGTATATATATATGTGAGAAAAAATAAAATTTAAAATTTAAAAATACTAATAAAAAAAATTCTATTAAACAAAATTTGAGTTGATATTTGTTTAATTTTCTTCTAGTAATATATCATATCTCAATTTCACACATAAAATTTAATAATAAATATTTTTTATTAAACTTATTAGACATTAGATATTTAAATAATTGTTTAAAAGAAATTGACCCCTAAATTCATTCATGATTACTACCCTACATGAAAGGCTATAGTTTGATAGATATAGATATGACTCATAATGAAGAGACGTGAATGACCATGTCCCTACTTCACTTTCTCTAAAAATATATGTCTTGGACATATATAGATGACCAAACTTTATAATTGTATTACTTACCCGTTAAAGTTTTTTTTTAGGTTACTTACCCATTGAAGTTACTTCAAGAGCATTAAAAGGCATTGCAACAGCATTCAAGAAGACTCAAAAGTACTTGAAGAACAATGACTTCAAGAGTTGAATACTATTAGAAACAGTATTTGTGATAACTTTTTGTGTTTTGTATTGATCAAGGCTGTGCCATTAAATAGGTAAGCGGTGGTAAACGGTTACATCAGCATGATAACAACCCATCCTTAGCTGCAAATAGAAAACTATTATTTTCTTCCAATATTTTCTCCAATACTCCCTCTCTAGTTGGAGCATGAAGATTTGAAATGTCCAACTTGCCTAGATTAGCCAGAAAAGCTACACGACCTAGTGCCTTTGTAAACATGTCAGCGAACTGAGAATTGCTATGAACAAAACGAGTGGCAATAGTATGAGATTGAATGTGTTTCCGAATAAAATGACAATCCAACTCAATGTGTTTTGTCCGTTCATGAAAAACAGGATTAGCTGCAATATGAAGAGCAGCTTGATTATCACAACTTAATAACATAGGCCCTGTACGATCAATACCTAGAGAAGCAAGGAACGATTTCGGCCATAATAATTTTGCAGTTGTTGTAGCCACTGATTGTTCTCAGCCTTGACAGATGAACGAGAAATTGTAACCTACTTTTTGGATTTCCAAGAGATAGGAGACTGACCCAACATAATAAAATAACCAGTAATCGAACATCGAGTTAAAGGACAAGTAGCCCAATCAGAATCACAAAAAGCATGAATTGATACAAAACCCGAAGCACAACCTCAAAATGTTATTGTTTTGGTGCTTGCATAAATTGAGACAAAGTGTGAATAGTATAGCTTAAATCTGGGCGAGCGATAGTAAGATAAACCAAACGACCAATAAGCCTACGATACATGCCAAGATCAACAAAATCAAGACTCATACTGAGAGCCAAGCAATGGTTTTGCTCAATAGTAAAGAGAACTGGTTTACAGGAATCAATACCAACTTCAGCTAAAATATCCAAAGCAAATTTATGTTAAGAAAGAACTAGATCAGAATTATTTCAAGCAACCTCAATACCTAAAAAATACTTCAAAGCACCCAAATCCTTAATTTTTAAAGCAAGAAATCCAAATACTATTTAACCTTAGCACACTCAGAATCATCATTACCAGCAAGCACAATATCATCAACATATACTAGTAATGCTAGAAAAATATTGTTGCGAGTCAAAGTGAATAAGGTGTAGTCAGCTTTGGATTGCTCAAAACCATAATGAAGAAGAGAAGAAGTAAGCTTGGCAAACCAATTGTGTGGAGATTGACGGAGGCCATACAAAGACTTCTGTAAATGACACACCTTGGATGTTAAACCCCACTAAATCTAGGAGGTAATTTCATGTAAACCTCCTCATCAAGATCACCATGAAGAAAGGCGTTATTGACATCAAGCTGATGAAGATGCCAATGTTTCACAACTGCCACAACAAGAAAAATACTAACGCTTACCATTTTTGCAATTGGAGAAAATGTCTCATGAAAATTCTCACCCTCAATTTGTCGATTCCCTCCAATAACCAGTCTAGCTTTGTAGCGTTCAATGGAACCATCCGCATGGTATTTAATACGGAAAACCCATTGAGATGATAATGCTCGCTTGCCAGGTGGAAGATCAACCAAACATCAAATGTTATTATCTTCCAAAGCATGAATCTCCTTACGCATTGCATCAACCCATCGAGAATCAGACAAAGCAACACACCAAGATTGTGGCTCAAAAGCAGCATCTATTGTTGCCAAAAATGATTTGTGCTTGGAGGAAAAACAAGAGTTAGTCACAAAATTAGCAAGTGGATAAGGAGAACAAGTACCTGAAACAGAAACTGAATTGGAGGACAAGCGTAAAGGTGTATGTGTACCAGAAAGACAATATTCATAGTCTTTCAAGTAAGCGGGAGGTTGTCTTGTGCGTTCTGAAGGTGTTGATTCAAGAGATGAGGAAGGATCAGGGACAAACTCATGTGCAGAAGCAGGAGACGAACTCCCCCTATGATCAATGATTGGACCAAGCACATGGGGATCAAGTGCATCCTCGGTGTCAGGAGTTAAAATTTCCGACGGAACAAGAGGGACATCATCTACAGTGAGAGCCTCATAGCGATTAGCACAAGGAACACATGGAGAAATTGCATTGTCATTTGCAGGAGTAGAAACATCAAACAGGAAGACCAATTCATGAAAGGAGACATCACAAGACAAAATATTTTTCCGATTCCAAGTCAAACAATTTCCAGCCTTTTTTAGTAAAAGGATAACCAACAAATGTACACCTAGTTGAATGGGCAGCAAACTTATCCTTCGATTTAGGCTGAAGAGTGGCATAACAAAAACATCCAAAAACTCGTAGCAACGAAAAATCAGGAGCAAAACCATGTAAATTTTCAATAAGGAGTAACACCATTAAGCAATTTCGATGGCGTACGGTTGATTAAATAAGAAGCAGTCAAAACGCAATCACCCCAAAACTGTACAGGCAAGTGTGCTTGAAAACGCAACGCTCTCGCAACGTTTAAAATGTTATGGTGTTTTCATTCAACACGACCATTTTGCTGCGGAGTATAAACACAAGAACTTTGATGAGAAATGTCTAACTTGCCAAATAAATTTTTCATTGCATTACTTGTAAATTTTGTACCATTATCCGATTTGCCAAATTGATTTTGTATCATATGCCAAAAATAGCTTAATATGTGTAAAGATCTCATTTTTTTCAGCAGGCAAGATAGTCCAAGTGGTCCTACTATAATCATCAACCAACATTAGAAAATAATGTGCACCAGTAGAAGAACAAGTACTATACAGTCCTATGTATCACAATACAGTAAATCAAATGAGCTTTATTGTTATTGAAACTTGATGAAAAAGGAGAGCGAGTTTGTTTCTCTCGGCAGCATACATCACAAGGAGCATTACTTATTGAACTAGAACGAAATTTAAAAACATTAGAAAACATAGACAAAGTATTATGTGAAGCGTTTCCAAGACATAAATGTCATAATTCCCTCGTGCCATCAACACGCACAGTAAATGCATTCCTTGACCTGGACTGATACATATACACACTCCCTCGCAAATCACCCAGTCCAATCTCCATTATCAGGTATTGGTCTTGCAAAGCACACTGCTTATTAGTGAACAAAAGTCGTTTATGGTTATCAGACAAAAGCAAACAAGCCACGAAAATTAAGTTGCATTAAAGGTTAGGGAAAACAACACATCATGGATAAAAAATTGGGAGCAAGAAAAACATATCTTTTTTTAATAGCATGAGTAACAGAACCATTGGGCAAGCCAACTGCTAAAGGATTGATATTTGTCACATGATGGAGAAGACTTAGAGTACCAATCATATGTTGAGAAGTTCCACTATCAACCAACCAATTAGAAGAATGAGCTACATTACTAGAAAGCTTATCATTGAAACAAAGACCAGCTTGAATATTGCGTGTTGAGTCAGGAACGGGAGCAATGTTAACAGCAGCATTGGCCATACCCTTCACGCCTTTAAGGCGACCCTTGTCACGTCCCTTTCCTTTATACCACTCAGGATACCTATGTAACTCCCAGCAACGAGAAACATCATGATTTGGTTTACCACAATGAAAATAAGGTTGCTTATTCGCACAGTCAATAGACTGGGATTTTGTGTGAATCGCAAAGCCCACGACATGGGTACGATCAATTGCTCCTCACTCTATTGTTTTGAGTTTCTACCTAGATTAATTACCATGGCATGAAGCTTGCTGAGACTAGGAAAGTCATTACCATTGCTATTAAGGATCTGGGATCGAAGTGTCCCAAATGTGGCATCATTAAGCCCCATTAGAAATTGGTACACGTGATCCCTATCATGTTCAGTTGCTACCTCTTTGGCATATGTACAAGAATCACCACAAGTGCACATGTTATAACTGCGGCTATCATCTAGCTTATCCTAGATGGCTCGAAGCTTGGTGTAATAAGCACTCACAGTCATGCCTTGTTGTTTAATAGTAGTCAAATTCGCCTTCAACTGGTACTGATGAGGAATATTAGCTATAGAGAAACTATCTTTCAAGTCGTCCCACAAGTCCTTGGCATTCTCAAAACACTGAATGGAGGGTTGCAACTGAGGATCTATAGTATTATGAATCCAACCATTTTGTATAGAATGACACACATCCCAAACTTGTTTGGGTTAGGTTTTTGAATAATACCATTAATGAAGCCAAGTTTGTTCTTAGCTCGCACTGCATTCTTCAGAAGCTTTGCCCAATTCTCATAATTAATCTCACCATGTAAGGTGACAGTAGTTAACATCATGCCAGAATTATCTGACGGTGCAAGAAAGAAAGGAGATCTCTAGTCAGAGACCTTCAAAGAACCACTTGAATTAGCAGCAGCCATACTATATCAGAGTAAATGCAGAAGATATAAAATCAAACTCTTCTACCATATTAGAAATAGAATTTGCGATAACTTTTTGTGTGTTTGCATTAATCGAGATTGTGCCATTAAATAGGCAAGTGGTGGCAAACAGTTACACCAGCATGTTGTTGTACAATGATTCAAAAGATGTACAATTTGAAAACACAATATAAACAATCTAGTTATAAATTCAAAATAAAGCTACAAATAACCAACAGAAGATAACAATACATAACAATCTTAGTTGCAAACAAAAAACTGTTATTATCTTCCAATATTTTCTCCAATAAATATCATGAAGCTTCTCATTATTTTGGTTTTCTAGTTCATATAATTATGATTCTATTGAATGACTCATGGAGAGAGAACAAAATAATCACGATGTATAAAAAAAAATTACACCATGAACTTGAATAAAGTTTGAAACGGAAGAAATGGTAAAAAGAATTTTGCTATAGCTTAAATTAGAGCTACAATTTTGCTTTTGTGGGTCACAAAGCTTTCAGCTAGGGATGCGCTACATACACCATTAGAATTTCTAATACACCATTTATGAAATGTGCATTTCCAAAATTACCCTTCGCTTTTTGCAGCAACGGATCCGTATAATTCATACTTACGGATTAACGAATTCGTAAGATTCGCCAATCCTTAAGAGTTTTTTTTAAAGTTAAAATATATTTTAGAAAATAATGGTGCATGCAGGTATCAAACTTGTGACCTTTAAGTTATTAATACGATGTTTTAACCAACTAAGCTAATAGACCAATTATGTTAAAAATTAATTGATATTGACATATATATATATATATTACTAATTTATTTAATTTAAAATAATTTATTATATTAAAAATATATGTGTATTAAATATACATTGAAAAATTTAGTGTTATATGTAAAATTTAACATATATTTTTTAAATATGTTTTTTATTTCTACACTTTTTGTAAATTTCACTTTTAATTCTTAAACAATTTTTTTAATGTTTTTTATCCTTATTTTTATAACTAACAATTTATTTCATATAATTAACTAATTTCACAAATATGTAAATTATGTTAAATTTTACATATAATTTACAGATATGTATGCATGCATTAATTCAACATGTAATTTTAACATATAATATTATTATAAAATTTAACATAATAAATTATTTTAAATTAAAAAATAATAAATTAATAGCTCAATTATGTTAAAAAATAATTAATGTTGATAATATAACACTAATTTTTTAATGTATATTTAACAAACATATATTTTTAACATAATAGATTGTTTTAAATTAAATAAATGTAGTGATATATATATATATATATATCAATATTAATTAATTTTTAACATAATTGATTTATTAGTTCAGTTGGTTAGAACATCGTGTTAATAACTTAAAGATCACAAGTTCGATACCTACAGACACCAATGATGTATTAGAAATTCTAATGATGTATGTAGGGCAAAAGAACCAATATAATATTTTTTTAATAAATATTTACGAATGAAGGGCGCTTTCAAAATTATTTACCAAATTGAGGCAGCTGTACCCCGCTCCGCAGTTTCTTCATATCTTGGCTTTTGGTGTTTTTTGGTTTTTTCAGAGATTTTTGAAGTTGTTTTGAGTGACCAGAAGCATGAGTTCAAGTGGTGATTCTGTTCGCGTTTGAGGGATTAGGGTTTGCTGGGCATGGTTAGGTTGTGTTTAAGGTATGGTCATGTGACGATAGTTTGTGGTTAAGGGTTTAGGGTTTGGTGGGCATGGGACGTGACGTTTGGGCCAGGGTTGGGGTAGGGTTAGCTTTCATGGTCATGTGACGATGGTTTGTAGTTAATGGTTTAGGGTTTGGTGGGCATGGTATGTGACGTTTGGGCTAGGGTTGGGGTAGGGTTAGGTTTCATAGTCATGTGACGATGGTTTGCGGTTAATGGTTTAGGGTTTGGTGGGCATGGTATGTGACGTTTGGGCTAGGGTTGGGGTAGGGTTGGTTTCATGATTTTGGTTTCAACTTGGCAAACTGCTTCACCTTCTTCATCAGCTCATGCTCATAGTCCTCAGAG
>PYAF01005246.1:2815269-2831013 GCA_007407185.1 Glycine tomentella | reverse complement strand
ACTGCAAAGCACTTGTTACAACTGTGATCATCGAGGACGGTGGTGTTAGTACTGTCCTTCCAAATGCCCCAAAACCAAACCTTTCTCACCTAGAAAAGATTTAACTATTCCCTCTAATAGGAACATACAGTTCCCTTTTGGTCATGGCTCATGCGGAATGAACTCACGATATGGCAAGGACTACTATGCCTGCCCCATCAACCTAACCAACATCAACAGTAAATCATTAACCATTAACCTGAACCCCCCAAACCCTAAAAGCATGAACCTCGACGTACATTGTTTCGACTTGTGCCAAGTCCATCATCATATACACAGATAAGAAGCAAAACACAACAAGAAAAAATCACACGACCGTGTTATCGAGGAATTAAGGACTTGACTGACCTGGGGAGTCGAATAAAGTCACGGGTTAAAATGAGTTTTTCATTAGTTGTTTCCACTTGTGGCAAGTCCATCATCATATACACAGCACCAATCACACTCTTCACTCTTCAGTCTGCATTGAGAAGAAGCAAAACACAACAAGAAAGAAAACGTCTGATCATGTCTTTCTCCCATTACCTTCTTCATCAGCTCATGCTCATAGTCCTCAGAGTAACCCTTTAATCCCCACAAACTGTTCTCAACAACTTGGCAAAATGAATGCAACAAAGCACTTGTTACAATTGTCATCAATGAGGACGTTGGTCTTAGTGTTGTCCTTCCAAATCCCCCAAAACCAAACCTTTCTCACCTAGAAAAGATTCTACTATTCCCTCCAACAGGAACATACAGTGCCTTGTGGCTATGACTCTTGCGAAATCAAATCACGCTATGGCAAGGACTACTATGCCTGCCCCATCAACCTAACCAACATAAACAGTAAATAATTAACCATAAACCCTTACACCATGTACCCATGCCCACCGAAACCATAAACCCTAAACCATACCCCCTACAATCCTGGACTGACAATCCTAAACCCTATACCCTAAATCCAAACCATTTAACACAAACCCTAGCCATTTAAACCAACATACACCTAACCCATAAACCCACACACCTTAAACACTAAACCATTAATCTCAACCCCCCAAACCCTAAAAACATGAACCTCAATGTACATTGTTTCCACTTGTGCCAAGTCCATCATCATATACACAGATAAGAAGCAAAACACAATAAGAAAAAATCACGCTGACCGTGTTATCGAGGAATTAGGGACTTGACTGACCTCGGGAGTCGAATAAAGTGACGGGTTATCATTTGGCCCTGCGTTTCGAGCTATCATATGTCTAGTGCCATTTCTGACAACTTCGTGAACTAGACAAGGACAAAAACATAGACACAGCACCAATCACTCTATTGACTCTTCACTCTGCATTGAGAAGAAGCAAAACACAACACATTAAGAAAACGTGTGATCATGTCTTTCTCCCATCCAAGAGGAACATACAGTGTCCTTGTGGCCATGGCTCTTGCGAAATGAACTCACGCTATGGCAAGGACTACTATGCCATCCCCATCAACCTAACCAACATCTACAGTTAATCATTAACCATAAACCCTAACACCCTGTACCCATGCCCACTAAAACCATAAACCCTAAACCCTACCCCTGCATACCCCCTACAACCATGGACCGCCAATCCTAAACCCTATACCCAAATTCCAAACCATTTAACACAAACCCTAAACCATTTAAACCACCAACATTCATCAGCTCATGCTCATAGTCCTCAGAGTAACCCTTCAATCCCCGCAAACTACTCTCAACAACTTGGCAAACAAATGCAGCAAATAACTTGTTACAACTTTAAAAGATCATACAATCATAACTTAGCATGATAAACTAATAAGCGGACACTGTATGTTTACTGTACTACAACTATGAAGGCACTATTACTGGTTACAGGGAGATGTAGCATGTGATAAAAGAAGGAAAGTACACAAGCAGAGCGTGTCTTTACAGATGCAGTTTTTGATGTGCCTAGACAATAGACATGTATTTATTATATATACGTATATAAAGTAGAAATTTATTTATTTTTCAATCCATAAACCCTAAATCTGTAACCCAAGCCCTAAACCCTAATCACAACATAAGCCCTAAAACTAAACCGGAATCCATAAACCCTAGGTCTGTAACCCAAGACCTAAACCCTAATTATACATATATTGATTGGGCGTCATTCAACACGTCCACCAACCCTAAACCATGCAACCAGAACCATGAATTAGGGTTGGGGTGTATGGTAATGGTATAAGGGTTTGTGGTTTATGGTGTAGGGTTTGGTAGGCATGGGTACATCGGTTTGAGGGATTAGGGTTTGCTTGGCATGGTTAGGTTGTGTTTAGGGTATGGTCATGGGACGATGGTGTGCGGTTAAGGGTTTAGGGTTTGGTGGGTGGTTAAGGGTGTAGCGTCTAGTGGGCTAGGTATGTGATGTTTGGGCTAGGGTTGGGGTAGGGTTTGGTTGCATGGTTGAGGGTTTGGTTTTTAAGGTTAAGGTTTAAGTTGATTTCTTTTTAGTTACTTTTTAGATAGATACTTATAAACTTTAAGTGATTCATTTTTTTTGGGGACGCCCAAGTTTAGCATCATTGAAGAAGACGCCCAAGTTCGGCGTCATTCAACACGCCCACCAACCCTAAACCATGCAACCAGAACCATGAAACCAACCCTAACCTAACCCTAGCCCAAACGTCACATACCATGCCCACCAAACCCTAAACCTTTAGCCGCAAACCATCGTCACATGACAATTTATGCTTCACACGTTTCCTACTATCTTGTCTCTATCATGCTTCTAACCTTTGGCTTTTGAGAATTTGTGAGGCAAAGTGTATATCTGTCCGTGTTCTGCTATTTTTTGTCTTTACACGCTTGGCGATTTGTTTTTGCTGGTCAGTGGTTCCCATAAGCTTTCTAACACACCATGTATCTCAGCTTCCTTCCATCATTCAAAATCTCAAAGTTTCTTCTTTTTGATCAGTGATTCACTGGCCACTAGATCCAAGGATTCCGCCTACACTCACGAAAGAAAAAGCCACTGCAAAGGATAAACTATACTCATGGTGAGAGAACCCTCATTGCGGGGTTAACGTCGTTAAATAATAGTTAGATCGAGCATGCTAAACATAAATGTCACAAACATAAATGTCCACCCTAAACCCTAAATCCTTAACCACAAACTAACGTCACATGACCATACCCTAAACACAACCTAACCATGCCCAGCAAACCCTAATCCCTCAAACGCGAACATAATCACCACTTGAACGCATGTTTCTCGTCACTCAAAACACTTTCAAAAATCTCTTAAAAAATGAAAAAATACCAGAATGATGATAGTTTAGCAGAGATAGAGAACACTGGAAGCCAATATATGAACCAACTGGGGAGCAGGGGGGGCCTATTTGCAAAAATGGGACAGCTGTAACAGCCCCAGTTTTATAAATAGTTTATGTTACACAGCCCCAGTTTTGTAAATAGTTTTGAAACAGCCCCTTATCGGTAAATATTTTATAAAAAAACACTATTTTGATTCTTTTCCCATGTATGTAGCGCATCTCTTTTAGGCTCAAGTGTATTGGACCATGTAGTGAAATAGTGGTTGTTGCCCATGCGATTGAAGTTCTTAGGGGCCATATAATTATTAAAACTTAAAAGCATCATGAGAATACACTGTGTACTGGAACCCGTTATTTGTCATGAGCTGGCATTGTTGTTGTTGGCAATAATGGTGGGAATTTAAGAATAGAAGATCGGTGGTTATGGTCTCGGTCTCTTGGTCTTTTTGAAGGATTAAGGTTGCATGTACATTTTGAGGTAAATAATCTATCACTTGAGTCACGGTTGAGTTAGCATCATTCTGGTAAAAAAATTATGGCAAGATATATGTATTTGTTGTGTTAGGAAAATTACTAGTTGCGTCCAAAACAATATATATGTCCCTGTTTAAAAAAAAAAATATATATATATATATATATATATATATATATATATATATATATATATACTAGCTATCTTCCCTTGCAAAATACTACACCATTATCAAAATCGTTCTAATAATGAGAGAGACTTAAAACAAATTTTAAGAGGAAAAAATTTCTTTAAACGAAAGAGTCATATGTTAAACATTTTTACTAAAATATGATCTTTTTGTTAGCATATGTGATATTTTTAATTTTATAAAATTTAATAGTGAAATTGTCCCTGGACGTAGAACTTTGGTTTTTTTTAGTCTCAACAAGTTTGCATCTTTTTCTTAAGTTACTACATTAATTGTAAATTTATAATAGCTTGCCATGGCCAACGAGGTTGATGTTTCATTTCATTATTATTCAAGTCGGAACCTTTTTCATAAATTACTCCTTTGGTCCTTATAGCCTAAGTCTTCAAGCATCATCGACATCTAGCACGTGCATGCCTAAACATAAATATTGAGCAAAATTAGCTAAACTGTTTAGATTTTTTTTATACGATAAGTCGGATATAAAATAAATCGAAGATAGATACAAAGACAAGAGGGAAAAAATGATAAACAATGTAATAAAAAAAGAGTTTAATTTTCATTTATCAACTATATAAATATTTTATACTATAAACTAATTAAAAGTAATTTAAACATATTTTTGTATTACAAAAAAATATTTTTTTATAATTGATTGATAACACAAAAAAACTTTTAAATTATCAAGAAATGATATCTTATAATTGAGAGATACTGATGCTCTTTTAGTTAGAATTTCAATTTTTGGGTCCATATTTGTGGAAGAATGTTTATTAAAAGAGATTAGTCTCTTAATTAGATTTCTATATCTTGTGTGTTTGACAGAATATTTATCTGAAGAGATAAGCTTCTATGTTGAATCTTTTGCACCTTAACTAGGGGTGAAATGGATCAGGTTATCTATCAAAGACATTTAATCTAGCCTATTTAAAATTTGATATGGCTTATTTATTATAAAGGTTAGGTTAAAACTTTTTGAAAAACCTGTTTAAATAAAAAGGTCGGACTCAAGCTTTAAAAAAAGTCTGTTAGACCTACTATGCTGGCCTATTTAGTATATATATATATATTAAAACTTAAAAATAATATATTTAATTTAAAAAATATTTTTTCCTAATATGAAGGTGGATGATCAATCACTTTAAAAAATCACCTTAAAAAATATCCTAACCACATACACACAAAAATGTATTTAAATTAAATTTAAAAAATATACATATTAAATACTTTTTATACAATAGCAACAACACTAAAGGTGTGTTCGTTTGTGGAGAAAGAAAATGGAAATGAGAAAAAATGAATGAGACTCGCACTTTCACATTTAATTTAATTTAAATTTTTCATCTCAATTTAATTTAAATTTTTCATTTCTTTCCACGAACCTTATTCAAACTGGCCAAATTGTTCGCTATTATAAAAATAAACATTTAATAATCTAAAAAATTAAATCAAACAACTTTACTATATATAATATATTCCCCATATGCAAAGTTGCATATATGCATCTCTCCCTTCAAATTAATGGAGGAGGAAGACAGACACTCATGCCCTATTCAACCCTCGATCTCCTTCTCCTCCCATTCACTCCACCAACACCATGCCGACAAAAACACCAAACACTTCACATCCGACAGCAACAACATCGTTCTCCGAATCCTCTCAATTCTCTTAGCTCTCACCTTACTATGGACGCCGTTTTGCTCTATCCTATGTGTCAAATGACAAAGCCACTCGCATACTCCTCAACACAAGCTCCTATGTACAACACTTTCTTTATCCAAATAGTAATAACACTGATAGTTACTCCAAGAAGCACATAGATAGTCATAGTGTCACACTCCGGCTACCTCGCCGGAATCTCAATGCCACCGACATCGTTGTTGTCTACGCTGCCGCCCGAAATCGCCTCCAAAAGGTGGAGGAAAAAGTTTTAGTTATGTCATTGAGATTAGTCCTACGTTACTAGAAGATAAAAGGTACGATAAAATGGCTATAGTGGGTGCAATCCTACGTGGCATTGCTACGGTTTGGATATGGGATGGAGCCCCACAATGGCTTGTTGACGGCATGGCGGAGTATGTGGCGGAGATGGCTGGGTTCCGCCGCGATATGGTGGCCGGAGGTGGCGAGATACTGGAATGTGGGGAGGGTTGTGGTGGTGGGAGGATAAGGACCCTACCCATGTAGCACGTTTGTTGCATTATTGTGAGAAATACAAGAAGGGGTTCATCCAACGGTTGAATGAAGCGATGAGGACACGTGGCATGATCGTGTGGTGGATGAGGTGTTCGGGATGCCAGTTATGGAGCTTTGTGGTCGTTTGTATGATAATAATAATGCTTCTTGGGTTGGCTCCATCTCCATGTGATCTGAAGCTTGCAAGTGGTATTATTAGGAAAGGTGATTTCATTATATTTTTTACCAGGAACAGGCTTACCACAAGAATATTTTTTTATTGTAGATTTGCAAGTATTTTTGTTTTTCTAATTTGTTGTTTATACTTATTATTGAAATTGACATTCAATATATGATATCGTGGGTTATAGGTTGCCCACCATGTTGATGCACATGAATCTATGTCAATGATAATCACATGGAATTGATATAATGCATGCATGTGCAATTATTTAAGTCACCGGATTGGATGGAATCACGAGGATGGGCGGATCTGCTTATCAGCCTCTTAAATTTTTCCAATAAATTTTAATATATATTATATCCTTAAACACTTGTTTATAATACTTATTAATTATTTCAGTGTTTATTATATAGTTTACAATATTTGTGAATTATATTCATTTATAATTCGTGCATTAATACTTGTTTATAAGGAAATTAAAGATATTTCTCTTCATTAAAATAGTACAATTTAATTATAAGCATTTTGTAGAAATATTTATATTGTAACAATTCATGTTTAAAGATCTCAAAATCAATACTTACATCTAAACTAACTCTTGTCATCATGGTATTTAAAAATCTCATCGAAAGTTACAATAAATTTCTTTCATTGTTCTATTCAATCCAAAACAGTAATTTAGTCTGACTATTTGTTTGTTTCTTTAGATTATGATTTATAATTGTTTGTTCCTTTAAATTTTCTTTACAACAAAAAATTTCGGGGGTGCTACACCAGAATCCCCGCCACTAAATGTATGGATATAAATAAATTTTTCTAGATCTACCACTAGTGCCCCTCTTGATTATTTTGATTATTTTTCTGAATCTGCCACTGATCATGAGTTGTATACATTGTGAAATTTGAAGTTTCTTATGACATAAAATAAAACAAATACTGTATTTTTGGTAAACAAATACAAGTTTGTTCTTTTATAAAATGTTTTCTGTATAGTAACAAGTAAAGAAACTTTCAATTCGTTTTAGTATATTTTTAGTAATGAGTTCTTTGTAAATATTACTATATCTCCTTAAGATTGATGAATATTTTATCTTTTGAATGAGACAATTCTTTCTCATTAATTTTCTGAAAGAAGTGACATACTGTACATAATATAACCCATAGGTTGATTTAGTGGCGCCACCAAAAATTGCCTCCCGCAGTGGTGCGAGGCGAAAAACGACACCAGAGATTTGGATTAGATGAAATTTTACTTTACCTTAATTGTTATGTATTTCACCTAAGTTGCATGAAGAATGAGTTGAGGATATATGTAATTAAGATGATTAATGGAAGAAAGATTGTGGCCCTTTGTGCTAATTTAAATTTCGGCCTCATGGTAATTTCAAGATAAAAGATGTGAATTAGTTTTGATTATGTTGTTTCTAGCTAGTATTGAACATAAATATTACAATTAAGAAGAAGAGACTAGAGTGAATTATGATTTTAAATTTTTTTTAAGTCTTTTTAAAAAGTAAAGTTATCATTTGATAAAGCTTAAAAATAGATATGATTTTTAGAAACAGATTTTTTCAGATGATATTAATAGATTTTGTAAAAAAAAAAAATTAAGAAAACAAAATCAAATTTGAACCAAGAGAGATAAAAAAAATCAAACATGGAGTTTTATACTGATGTTTCTTCCATTTAGATCATGTTCTTGGTTCTTCAAGTTTAAGAAATGGTACAATTTGATCCCACTTTCAATACATATATGATGGTAGGGTCTAATGAATATAGTCGATGACATTCTATCAAAATTGTCGTAAAGATTTTGTCTTTTTGACATTTGTATATAATAACTTCAAGAAGTACTTTCCTAAGTAAATGTTATGGAAGACTACCAAAATCACAAATCCAACTTGATTGAAGGTAGGTCTTACCTAGGATAAAAAAAAAAGATAGTAGATTGAATATGTTGCAACATAATACTAGTTTATTAGGTTTATTTTAGCATTGGATATTGTAATGCTTTTAAATTTTTTGCATCATTAATTGATTTTCTTATGTTTAGGTATGCACATGACTAACTTTAAAATGACTTTCGTGTGCACACCCACACATAAGTCAATTAGTAATATTAAAATAAAATTATGAAAAATAAATACATTACAACATCTAACGTATCTAACTAAAACTAATATTTGTAGAATATCTCCAATTACATTTACTAGATTTTGACATCTCACACACATATACATATATATATATATATATATATATATATATATATATATATAAAGTGATGTTAAACGAACACTATTTCTCCAAATTAAAACCCAATGAAGAAACAAACTTCACAATTCACAAAATCTTTGACCCTCTTCTCTCTCTACACATGAAGTGACTTGACATCAGAAAAAGAAATTTAAAATATATAAAAAAAAGATGTTACATGAAACAATTTTCCAAATTAAAACCCCCATGAAAATCCAAACAAATGAAGGACAAACTTCATCTATAATTAGCATAATCTTCTCCCCTGCTTTTTTTGAACAACCCCTTCATTCCCAGCCAGCATCATGTATTTATCCCTCCTTGTAAGGTTGGTGCACTCAAACCCTAAAGCATCAGCCAACTCTCTCTGAATATAATTTGCCACTTCATGACTAGACCTTCCACCAGCACATGTGAGTTCTCTAGAAACTTTTCCAAGGACTTGGATGTCATATCTTGGCCAAGGGTTCATGAAGAAGAAAATAGGGTCCAAGACCTTTAGTCCACTGGCTGTGGTCCCATAGAACATGGTCACATGAGCATTCATAGCCACAGGCACAATATCATCAGCAAGTTCTGCAAACAAGGAACTGAACCTTAGTAAATATGGCTCCCTACAAGTTGTTCCTTCAGGGAACACCACCAAATCCCCTTCACAAAGTAACCTTTTCATAGTTTGCCCATCTTGTTTTCTATCCCTTGTGAGTCTCATTGTCCTAATTGGAGCTATCAACTCAGAAACCTTGCTTAAGCTGTATGTGACAGCAGTCAAACGCCTCCCCAACATTATGCTAAGAAAAATTGGATCCAGGAGAGTCCTGTGGCTACACACATAAAGCACCCCTTTGTTTGACTCTGATCTTTGTTGGTTCTTGTCATTGAAATTAAGAATTATGCCACTCCATATTCCTAATGCCAATGTAAATTTGCAACAAAGGAAAACCCCTAGAAAAATTCTGTAAATGGCCATCAGAAATCCAAGTGGAAGCCACATGAACATGACGAGGGTTGCTGAAGGAGTAGGCAAAAATGCTAGCCTTCCATCATGAAATATTAAGGGCTTCGGATATTTGTTTCTTGGCATCACTTTTCCCTCTTCAGTGATCACCACATAAGCCTCCTGTGTCAATAATGTGTGCGTAGTTAGAATAGGATAAAGTTGGGCGAAACAATTATTCGAGGACATTATTTTTAGTTAATAATTTGGAAGACGATCTTCAATTAATATTGCAAAAGGAGTAAGTGATGATAACACTTCTATTTTTTTATTTTTTTAATTAAATTGGTAAACTATTTTACAATTTCAGTTATTTTTTAAAAAAATTATGACTTTAAAGTTGTGAAATTTTTTTTTTAAAACTATAGTAAAATATTTTAGGTTAATTTTTTAAAAAAAATTACAACTAAAAGTTGTAAGATTTTTTTTACGACTTCAAAGGCATAAATTTTTTTTTTACGATTTAAAGTAAAGTTTTTTTTTCAAATATTTTTAAAAAATTGTAAATAATTTTAACTTAATTATTTAATAAATAAATATATTTTTATTTTTTAGTTTTATTTAATATTTTATATATATTTTTATATGATTTTATTTAATATTTTTTATTCTTTTAATATTTTTTATTTAGTATAATTTTTTATATAGTTTATTTAAAATTTTCTTAATTTTTGGTATTTTAAGTTATTTAATATATTTAATATTTTCTATATTCTTTTATTAATATTAAGAATTATTATTTATTTTGTAAATTAAAAAAATTATAAAAAATACTTAATTTTAAAAAGAGTGAAATCGTAATCGATTGTACATTTCAAATTCTTTACTCGCATGTAACTGCAACATATGTTTCTTGTAATTTAAATTAAGATGACTTTATTAACTTGTATATAAGTTGGAAAAATTATTTACAATTATTTATTAAAAAATTTAAAGAAAAAAACAAACTTTACTTTGAATTGTAAAAAATAACTTTTATGACTTTAAAGTAGTAAATGTAAAAAAAAAAAAAAACTTTACAACTTTGAAGTCTTAAATTTTTTTAAAAAATTAAACTGAAGTCGTAAAATATTTTAGTCGGTTCAAAAAAAAAATCGTAACATTGATCACAACTTTCAACTCAAAAGTCATGACACATGTTACAACTTATTCCTTTTTCGATATTAATTCAAAATCGAAATCCAAATGATAACTAAAGAAAAATACCCCCATTGATATAGTTTCGCCGATAAAGTTGCAAAGATATCTCTATATTAATTGACACTTTAAGAGAGAGAAAGAGGTATAATAAATGATATGATTTGATAAATAGAGAAAGATAGAAAAGAGAAAAAAAAAAAGTTGTCAAATAAATGTATAATATAAATGGGTGTTCATATATAATTACCAAAAGAATAAAATAAGACAAAAATACATAAATTGAATTAAAGGTGTCGGGTGGTGCATTGCAATCTAAAAGTAATTAAATGTATATTACGTTGTACCAACTAAAATAAATATGACACAAGGTAAGACCATAACGTACACCTTTGGACTAACATACGTTTTATTGTAAGGTTTGCTTAGTAATAATTTTGGTTTGAAAAAAGATAAATGAACACCTATTATATATCTAATGAGACAAAAAAAAAGATAATTATACTAAGATTAAAATAAGAGATATTAATAATTAAAGTGTTTAAAATAAAAGAGTGTTCAAATATCATATTGTTTATATATATTCAAATGGTTTCAATTTCCTTTTTGATCAAATAACTACATACTTCAAGTTTCGGTGCCATGACATGCATATATAAAGTTTCATATAAACCGAACTTTAATCAAATTAATTAACATTGTATTTAACATCATATACATATTTATTTTGAGCTTCGTATACACATATCTTAAAAATAAAACGTAAAATTATATATATAAAGCAAACAGCTATTGTCTCTTTGTTCTGTAAAAAAAACAAAAAACTATTGTCTCTTTGTGTTCACAAAACATTTGTCATTCTTGTATACCCTCATGATTTCACATTATTTTTTTACCCTCGCCTTTATATATATATTTTAAAAGTGTCAATCTTTGCTCTCTCCTCTCCACTGGTTTAAAATAATTTGACATTTTACAAGTGTCAAGAGAATATTAGGAAGAAGAAAAAAACTTACGTGAAACAAGCATTTCTTAATTTTTTTTTTTCTATATTCTTTTTCTAGCTAGTTCAGTATATGGAAGCTAAAAAGATAGTTATAAGTTATAACAAAATACTAACATTAACATACTATAGCCTCAAGAAGTAGCTAGTTAGCTTTAGAGATACCTTGCAAAGAGAAATAAAAAGTTGATCATGAAGACTTGTGTTACCAATCCCAAGGTCAGGTTTTGTATCTCCAAAATAATCCATGAGGGCACTATGCTTCACAAGCAAACCAGACTTAGAGAGAAAACCAGTGAAGTAACAACCAGCAGTGTGCAACTCTGTGGCTATAACAGCATCAGCATTCAAATACTCCTTCAGAAACCCTTCTACCATCACTCTAGGCATAGTGGTGAAGAAAACTCTGGACCCTACTGAAGCCACTACCTCATAGGCCTCAAGGTTGAGGTTCTCCAAGTAGAACTTTGGCAAAACTGCCCTTGAAGTGTTGTCCATGTCCTTCATTCTGAGGCCACAAAAGGAAATGAAGATCATGACCCTAAGCTTCATTTCATAGTTTAAGATCCACAATATAGGGCATGAACAAAGCAAGAGGAATGCCCTAAAAATGCTTCCTCCTTCAAAGGCAACAAGCATGAAATAGGGAAAGAAGGAGTGAGTCCTTAAGAGGACTTTGTGAAAGTCACAAGCTAGGGTTTGTGACCCTCTACCCTCCAAATCGCACTTGGTAATATTAGCGAAAGGGGAAGGTTGATGCAATGTTTTGGATGAAAGATCACCCCAATGAAACCCAAGGCTTTTAAGTTTCCTTGCAAATCCATAACAAGATTTAACAAGCACTTGGTTCATGACCCAATTTGCAAGCCTTAGGGGCACCAAGGAGGACAACATTTTTTGAGTTTCTTTGATCAGTATAAATGTATAATGTTTATGTCAATTGAAATATAAAAAGAAAGAATATATAAAGCTGAGAGTGTCAAGGCAATGAATGGTTGTTGTTGTGGAAGAGGAAGATGGCCAGAGAATATATTTATAGTATTAAAATGGAAAGGTGCAAAAAAGCATGGATTTCTGATTATTTCAAATAACTTTTATGGGAATAATTAATATTATTGGTAAAATAAATTTTATAATTTTTTATGACATTATTTTTTTCTGTTTATTATATTACTTATCTAATTATGTCTTACATTTCTCTTTCTTTTTCTTTTTCCATATCTTTCATGATTATAATTCTTTTTAAGAATTCACAATTATATAAAAAAATAGTTTACCTTTTTGTACTTATAATCTAATTTTGCATTTAATAAAAGAAGTATTTTTCTTTTAACTTTTCAAGTCAAGTCACATGCGCATACAGTTATATGGTTTAGAGGGTAAGAAAAAAGAAAAAAGATAATAAAAAAGTGATTTATTTACGTCATTAATTACCTATAAAACCTTTTTCTACCTATATAATAAATTTATTTTATATCTAACTTAGAGTAAAATGGTGATTAAATTTGATCAGCACTCTCTCCTTTGTTTTCCATGCAAATAGTCATGATTATAATGAAGAGAAATTGTTAGTTTTACATTAAAAGAAATTTTTTCCTCTTTATATCTTCGCAAACAAGTCTTCTAATTTTATCTCCTTTTTATCTATTATATTTCTTCATTGCTTATTTATTATCAAAACAGACAAACATTGCAATAGTGACATAGAACGAAAGCATAAAGAGAAAAAACAAAAAAGATACACTTTTTAGTTGCATAGGGAGATTGGATAGATGTTATCATTAACATTTTTTTTTCATCTCCATTCTGCAGTATATATTTTTATATATAACTTTTTTTCTCATAAATAATCTATCACATCTTTTACCTTCTTTCTTTTTTTTTTTTTTTATCTTTCTCACTATTTCATCAATATATCTGATTGAGGTAAATTAAAATTGGTGAGGCAGATTGTAGCATTGGTTAAAGACACATGCTTTCTTCTTCTTTTTTTATTGCTTTTTTATATTAAAAAAACATTTTTAGCATTGTACCAGGCCACTGACATTTTCTTTTTACCAGTCTGGCATATTTATATCATCAGAAGCAATGCAGCAGATGCACTAAGTTTTATCTGCCTATCCTTAATTAATGAAACCCCTATGTCACTGACATATCAAAAGTGCTCGAAGTAAGAAATAATTTTCAAGAAGCACGTGAATTTTTTTTTTCTCGATCTCCTGGTGTTGTAGTAGACTAGTAGTACATAAGATGTGTTAAAATGTCAGTGACTGCCTCTGAGAGAGGCTTAATTGTTTCTTGGAGAATTGACCTCACTCTACCGAGAAAACATGCATGCAAGTAAAGACCCACAGATAAACAAAGTTTAACCTGTATAATTACATTTTGTTTTATAATAATATTTCATGATTAATTAATAAAAAAAAACAGCATCTTATCAAATACTAAAACGAAGACTTTCTTTTTAATTCATATTGATCCAAATGAAATTATACTCAAATTTGAATTACGATCTTAAGTTTAATATATATATATATAAGAAATATATAATTAAAAAAGAAAATTCTATTAAAATATCCGTTAGACTTCTAAAATTAATCATCAATATATTCAGTAAATGTTTCATATTAATAACAAAAAGACTTCATTTTATAATAATTTTTGCATACATAAATCTTTGATTAATCTAATAAAGCAATGCATGTTAGTGTGCATAAATATATTATAAATTGTAATTATTACTAGTATACTACATATCTTTTAATAAGAAATTAATTCAAATTTATGTATAGACATTTAAAAATTTAAAGGGTGGGAGCCCATTCTCAACTTCTTTAATCCGTCTTTACCTAATATTAAATTAATTTTACTTATGAAAATTGTAAATATTTTTAAACTCGTTTTATATTTATTGAAACCAGTATATTTATTTATTTTATTTTATTGAACTTTAAAATATTTTAATTCAAAATGAATGTAAAATATATATTATATTTTATAATATTAGGAAAATTCGTGAACGAGTATTTTACAATTCGGCAATTAGATAAAATATAAAAACATTTAATAAAAAAATAACCTCAGGCAATTAGAATATTATATTGTTTAATATTTTCATTTTGTATCATTAATAAGCATATTAATGCTACTTATTGCTATCTGTCATATTGCAATAGCAGAATAGCTGTAATATGTTTATGACGTAGTACCCTTATTTTTTTTCAGAATTTACGATGTACCTTTTGATTCATTTATTCATGGAAAAATATATACGTTCAGTTCACCTTATCTTTACGGGTGGAAGAAGAGAATTGATAAGAAGGAAGAAAAAGTTGAGAGAGAAAAATGATAAATATGATAATATAAGAGAAAAAATATATAAAAAGATGTACATGTGAAAATGAGATATAAGAGAAAGTGGTCAATATTCTTTTTTATGAATAATAAATATAAAAGGAACTAAATCTTTTTTTTTTTAAGAGGAGGGAACTAAATCTTATTTGTATGAACGTTGTCGATTCTGCAAGACAAGCCAACCTTTACAAACAATGTATAGCCCATGATATTAATTTAGACATTATAATTTGCTGTTTGGCAAAGTAAGATAGCTTATTAATTATGTTTATAAATATATATATATATATGAGGAGAAATTCATTTATTTTTAGAATTACTCTTTAATTTAATTATTTATTTTCTTAATATCTAATAATTAAGATTAATTACTTATTTTAATCATTAGATATTTAGTTGACAAAAATATTTGTTGTACCAATAAATGTTTTATAAATCAGATTGGTTATTGAGGTAGTCAAATTAATGGTCTAAGCTAGATTTAATGATTTAATTGTAATTTTTTACTTATAAGAATTTAACTCAATTATCATAAATTTACAATGTTATCCTTACTACTAAAACAATTGAGTCATGTCGTTTTGGTAATAGTAACTTGAGCTGAATTGTTATCAAATCAGTATTAATAAAAAAAAATTAT